>OMKI01050343.1:0-12850 GCA_900302315.1 Phycis blennoides
TTTATATTTTTCTGATATTTATATTTATGTATATTGCATTTGCGTCTTGCACCAGGGATCGAGGGAAACGGCATTTCGGTTTTTGTGTGTGTCCTGCACATTCATGGAAACTGACAATAAAGTTGTCTTGACTTGACTCTTGACTTGAAAATAACCCCTGGGGGTTTGTCGATGGCTCACAGCTGGGCGGGACCGTCGGAGACATCGAGAGCATGCCCTTCGTGGAGGCCTTCAGACAGTTCCAGTTCAAGGTGAAGAGGGAGAACTTCTGCAACATCCACGTCAGCCTCATCCCACAGGTAAAACGCGCCTGCGTGCCCACGACTGAAACACGCGTTGCCTTTTTGGTTCGTTTCACTCAATCTCAATCTGTCTGAGAAGTAGTTTTGTAGTATTACGTTGCAGTAAACCAGCACAGGCCCATCCGTTCTTATATATATTTGTGTCTATAACAACCCTCCATTGTTCTTAACCCTGAAATGCATGTAAAATCAGTTTTGGCCACGTATGCAAAACAACCAGGCTGTCGTGGTGTTGAGTTTGCGTGCGTCTGCCTGACCTCTGGTGGGTTGTATGTTGTTGTGTTTCCCAGCCCAGTGCCACCGGAGAGCAGAAGACCAAGCCCACACAGAACAGTGTGAGGGAGCTGAGGGGCCTGGGCCTGTCCCCCGACCTGGTAGCTCACCCTCACCTCTCCTTTTAGTTTGATAGTTCCTTCATGGAACAATGTACTAATGTCATCTTGTTGATGCAGTAACAACGCACAGCTTCATTCATCCTAGGACCGAAATATGTGCATCACAGCTTTTTTTTTATTTTTTTTTTTTATAACTTTCTTATAGATTATGTGCCGCTGTGCGAATGCCCTGGAGAACGCCGTCAAAGAGAAGATCTCCATGTTTTGCCACGTGGAGCCCGAGCAGGTACACACACACACACACACACACACACACACACACACACACACACACACACACACACACACACACACTTGCCGTGTGAGCCGTCCAGAGGCTGACAGTGGGGGGGGGATGGGCGTGCGCTTTCTCTCTGCCGCAGGTGATCTGCGTGCACGACGTCTCGTCCATCTACAAGGTGCCCCTGCTGCTGGAGGACCAGGGCGTGGTGGGCTACTTCAGCCGCCGGCTGGACATGCACATAGAGGGGAGGCCTCGGAAGATGCTGGCCAAGTGGAAGGAGATGTCCAACAGGTGGGTGGAGGGAGATGTCCCAACAGGTGGGTGAAAGGAGATGTCCCAACAGGTGGGTGGAGGGAGATGTCCCAACAGGTGGGTGCGGCCGGCAGCGAGACGCGTGGCGTGACGGGGGTGTTTTACACGCGTGTGAAACGAGGAGGTCTTCCCCCCGGTCGCCTCCACCGGGCAACGTGGGTGTGGGAGTGTAGGCCGTGAGACTCCAGTGTGGACGAAAACGGACCTGTATGAGACGTAGTGTAGTGGTTTCTTCCCTGTTTTTTTTTATTTTTTTTTTTTTTTTTTTAATGATGCCGCAAAAGTCGGCCTGGATGAACACTGACCGTTTGGAGGCGGCTGCGTCTGGGTCGGAGGCCGGCAGGTCATCGGTGAGGGCCCGGCACGGTGGAGTCAGTCGCTGATCACTCGAGATGATCAATGAAGGAATGTGCAAATGGAGGAAGCGGTGGGCCCGGAGGCTTTCGCCTCGGCGCGCTCCAGTTGAATTATTCATTTTAATGCACTTCACCAGTGTGGAGTCGTCGGGGTTGTCTGGTCACGCCGCACAATTTAATAAAAATGTTGCCAAGTTTGGGTATTGGAGGGCTGTGTTATTGCATTGCAGATGGATTAACCCGCGTTGTTTTACTTTTTTACGTTTGAGAATGCTTTTAATGATCACAGACGGTTCTACAATGGGTTCCCCTTTTTTTTTTTTTTTTTTAATGGTGCTTGGCAACGTGCCAGGCTTTTCATCTCGCTTTCATCTCGCTCACATCCCGCTCTTATCCGGTTAAGCGGCACTTGTGATGTTTCTGCACTCGTGATGCTCCTCTCCTTGGGTCGTATATTAAGTGCGTGTGTGTGTGTGTGTGTGTGTTTCCCAGGTCTGACAGACTCCTCGAGCACTGCTCCATCGCGTTGGTCGGGAAGTACACCAAGTTCTCAGACTCCTACGCCTCCGTGATCAAAGCCCTGGAGCACTCGGCGCTAGCTATTAGCCACAAGCTAGACGTCAAGGTGCGTGTACAGTAACGCAAAGCCCTTGGGAGATGAGATTGTAATTTCAGATGCGCCGAAACGACCTTCCTCATATTTTGTCTTATCAAGCCGCGGAAAATTAACTCAAAACTTCTTTATCTGTAAGAAGCTTACAACCCTAAAACCTTGAATAATTAATTATCAGCGGTAAGTCAATCCGCTGCAGCAAATCTCTTGGTGCACAAGGCAGTATTTTAAAACACCACGGCAAGTTCAGTGAAGTTTGATGAATGTGAAAGTCACGCAAGTTATTGCTATTCGCGCACAACTCGGTCGAAAAATATGACGACAATTTCCGAACATCTAATTGTGCTTCCAGAATTCCAAGCTTTGCGTGTCCTCTCGCGTTCTTGTGTTTTGAGTCAACCCGAGAGCCCAACAGTCCTTGTAACACACGCATGTCCTCACACGTCTCCCCGTCTCCCCGTAGTACGTGGACTCTGCCGATCTGGAGCCAGGCATGCTCCAGGAAGACCCGGTGAGGTACCACGAAGCCTGGCAGAAGCTCTGCAGCGCCGAGTGAGTACCCGCCCATCAGGCCACGGGGGGGGGGGGGAACGGCGTCCATGTTTGACGTAAACCCAGACCGTAGCGGCGGCTAACGTACGCGCCTCGTCCGCAGCGGCATCCTGGTCCCCGGCGGGTTCGGCGTCCGGGGAACGGAGGGGAAGATCTGCGCCATCAACTGGGCTCGCAAGCAGAAGAAGCCCTTCCTCGGTAGGGCGAGGCGCCGCGGTCACGCGGTCGCGCCAATCGCTTTGTTTTTACGTCAACGTGGTTGAATGTTGGACGCATCGGCGAACCAAACCCGTCCCTCTGTGTCCACACAGGGGTGTGCCTCGGAATGCAGCTGGCCGTCTGCGAATTTGCCAGGAACATCCTGGGCTGGGAAGGTAACACCAGATCTTCCCCGCACCACCCAATAAATTGTGACGCGATGTGTTTGTTTGCGCAAAGAGTGTATAGAAGAGATGGAACGGCTTCCGTTTTTTTTTTTTTTTTTCATTGACCGATATTGGATATATTCTCCTACGGGCGGTGAACAGAGTGACTGCTTAATGTAGTGTTTGGCACACAGCCATTGTTTTATCCCTCAAAGCACGGCAACAAGTACACTGCCGGATCCCTGACAGCCATTGCGTTACTCGAACTACCCGAGGTCAGCCCTGGCAGTGCGGGTAAGTGAGGGCTTCGTCATATTCGTACTACACAGTGACTTTTTACTTCTGCGCCATCCCAGATGCCAACTCCACGGAATTTAACCCGGCGTCGAAGCATCCCGTGGTAAGACGGACCGGATGCTGAAATCATCCATTCAGCCGTTTAACTTAATTATAGTCATTATAGCCTTTTTTTTTTTTTTTGTTGCTCTGACTGTTTTGGTTTTGGTTACAGGTGATCGACATGCCGGAGCACAATCCCGGGCAAATGGGAGGCACCATGAGGCTCGGGAAACGACGGACCCTTTTCAACACCAAAAACAGTGTGTTGAGTAAGTGGGCGCCCTCCACCCGTTCTCTCTCTCTCTCTCTCTCTCTGTTGAGCACGTTCCCGTGTGCTCACGCCACTGGCTTTTTATTTTTATGATTTTTTTTTTTTTTTAGGAAAACTTTACGGGGACGTGGAGTACGTGGACGAGCGGCACAGACACCGCTTCGAGGTGGGTTCTGTCATTGGCATTTGTTTTCGCGGTCAAGCGGTCGGCCGGCGGGCGACTTGGCCGGTTTGTCTTCACACACACACACGGAGCGTTCACCTGCCGTTCCCCACCAGGTCAACCCCGAGCTGAGGGGCCACTTCGAGGAGAAGGGCTTCCACTTCGTGGGTCAAGACGTGGAGGGAGAACGCATGGAGGCCATCGAGCTGGACGGTATGCTCGCAAAGAGCCGCGGGATCGAATGTGCGCACGCAACACAATAAGCATGAATGGTCAACCCAACGGCTCTCTCTCTCTCGATTCCAGATCACCCGTACTTTGTGGGCGTTCAGTACCACCCCGAGTTCACCTCCCGCCCCATCAAGCCCTCTCCGCCCTACTTTGGTCTGTTGCTGGCCTCCGCCGGGAAGCTGCAGGGCTACCTGCAGAAGGGCTGCCGCCTGTCGCCAAGGTAACCAACGTCTCATCTTGGCAATTGTTTTGAAATGTCACCGCACGTGTGTGTGTGTCCCGGTGTGTGTTCCAGATTTCGCACCCCAGTGTGCATTATCTTATGATTTATTACTTGTGATTTCACGAGTGCCTTCAGCTATCCGATTTGTGATATGGGAGAGCGTATGGATTTTCTGTATGTGGGTATTGTATTGGGTTCACACCACTGCCCCTGGGTCTCTGTCACAGGGACACATACAGTGATCGGAGTGGGAGCAGCACACCTGACTCAGAGATATCGGAATTAAAAATGCCTTCCATTTCGCAAGACTAACGTCTCCACAAGGTAAACGAGAACCTCCCGTGTCGGCCTCTTTTTGTCACAGCGTCAAATAAGGCCGTGGGCCCGGTGAGCCGGTCTGGATTCGCACGCACAAGACTGTTTCCAAAAATGTTTCCTTTATTTTCCAAAGACAACAAACAGTCAACAAAAGTGTGGTCGAAAAAAATGTATATTGACCCGTCTGACATTTTTCCTTCCAAGCCAATCCTTCCAAGCCAATCCTTCCTAACTAATGAGTCGCTTCCGCCCCATGCAAACCAAAGTGACGAAATTACCACCAAATTATTACCACCCAAATTACCCAATTACCAATTATCCAAACGTGCAAGGCAGGAAATTATAGAAACATGCATAGATTACCAGATAACTAAAATACACATTCCAAGATATGAATGATATTATCTAGGACATAACTAAGATAATGCCCATTCAAACAAACTTCAGGGTTTGGACCAAAATGGCCACCAACGCCTCCCTTTTTGCCTGGTCAAATGCCGTCGTGAGTTGAATTCATGTTCTGCCCAACGAGTCTTAAATTGCCGCCATGCCTGCTTTGTTTCTAGTTTTGAAGAACAGGAGGAAGAGTCCCGTGATGTGGAACAGGATGCCATGTTAAAGATCCCGGAGTGTGACCCAAGTGGATGCGGATGCGCGTGTGTTCCATGAACATCGTGCGCGAGACACGTGGAGAGGCTGGGTGACCTGCAATGTTTGAATCAAGCTCGTGCTAATGGAATGACATCGTTTATGTAGATATCCCCATTTTGTGGTTGAATTTCAGTGTTGCAATTCCACATTAAAATTACTTCTTTTTTTTTTATTAATCTGCATCTGTGTTATTTCTATTGCCAGCATCTGGTAAGAAATTGTTTTGGTAATTGTCTATTTTTATTGGTTTTGAAAAGCATCTGGAAGACTTGTTTGGGAAATTTTGTCTATTACAAAGCAATGGTTAAGTTTGCGGTTCTGAGATAACCCTATTAACACATGTATTGAAACATGATTTTAGAGAGAGGACCTTTTGGTCTTTATTTGTCATTCTCAGATATGGGAATGAAATTTATTCTCTGCATTTGACCCATCCTATGGTACATAGGAGCAGTGGGCTGCTATGTTCAGTGCCCGGGGAGCAAGTTGGGGTTCAGTGTCTTGCTCAAGGACACTTCGACATGCAGACAGTTTTTGGAATTGGGGATCGAGGGGATTGAACCGCCGACCCTACGGTTAGTGGACGACCCGCTCTGTCCACCAGCTCTACCCACTGAGCTACTTCCGCCCCTTCGCTATGCCTTCTGCTGCTTCAGTTACATCTTTAGTCATTCGTGGAGGGTTTGGACAAATGACATTTAGGTTAAGAATTTGACCTTGGTCAGGGCATACCAAGTACATTTTGGATGTCCCACTTGAGATAAATGTGCTATTCAATGCCTGAATATTAGATTAAATTCAACTTTGGTCATTCTCAGTATGTAGATATGGGAACAATTTGTTCTCTGCATTTCACCCATCCTATGGTACATAGGAGCAGTGGGCTGCCATGTTAAGCGCCCGGGGAGTGAGTTGGGGTTCAGTGCCTTGCTTAAGGACACTTCGACATGCAAACAGTTGGAGGGGATAGAACCGCCGACCCACTCTGTCCACTGAGCCACCACCACCCTGAATATTGAAGAGCCCAGCAGCGTGCACTAGAGGACCTACACTAGGAGGATAATGGTGTGCAACACTCACTTAGCTGGTTATTCAAATGTCTTTCAGCCCAACTATGACACTCTGAACACTTCTGCTACCAACCAGGACCCAGTAGGGTGCATATCAATGTCAAGTTATTTATAGGGCCCATTCAGAGTACCATCATAGCTGGCATTATTGCATTTGGATAGTTGCTTATGGCCCATAATATAAAGTGTGATGTTCATTGCATTACCTCAGCTTGGGTATTTAATGGGCTTTACAAGAAACCATGAGCAAACCAAAACAGCCATTTCTAGCTGGAATTGGCCTTGGTGGCCCGCCCTACTGGGAGTCATTTAACAAGCTTCAGGAAGTCAGTCAATATTGTTCTCATGTCCCTGGAAATCCACAGCCGTTTACAAATTTCTGCGAAGTATCCCCCAAGGTTTGTTTTGACTGGATTTCTCAAGCAAAACAACCCCAAACTTTAGGTCATAATACCTGGCCAGTCAGCCTTAGAATGAGTCAGGGCAAGCAATGTTTAAAGTTCATTTATTCATAAGGCACAAAGTCTCATCCTCTTAAACAGGAATCCATCAACATTGTCATATAAACACCACAAAGTGGTCTCTGGTGTTCATGCAGCCACTTTCAGAAGTCGTTCCCCCACAACCGCAGGTACCTGGAGATCTTCAGACCTAAAAAGTAGAAGGTTTACGTTAGTGTGGTTTGGAAATTCCCCACACAAGCCATTCCTCAGTCCAAACGATCTCAGTCCCATATCCGCTAGAGTCATCCAACAGTCTCCATCGTAAATAAACTCATCACTGATCAGCTTGCCCATGTGCGGCTTTCACAAGTATAGTAAATGGACAACCTCCAGAGACGGCGCCAAACTATGCCAGATTATGCTTTGCACAGTAGTTTGGATGGAAGAGGCCCCACCGGGTCCTTCCGCAAGGCTCCAATGTGGCATTAGCCCCACAAGGTTGTCCCTTTGTGTTCGACTCAAGTGTGGCAGCAGCCTACCTGAAGGAAGTGACGTTCAGGAAGCGCGTCTTGTTGAGAACATCTTGTCCAGGCCGCCAGCTCATTCAGCATCATGCCTACAAATAAAATGACTCGTTAATACTGTACCAACACTGAACAGATGCATACTTCAGCTTTACAGTACAAGCATTGTAGGACAGTCATTTGTGCCAATTGTCCATAAGGGCCACAGCTGCCAATTACCACCCGTTGACGTTTCATGCAATTTGGAGGACATGGCAACATCAGGTCCAGGGACTAGCGAGTTATGGAGCCAATGTCTACGACCCAGACTGAAGAGTGAAATTACCTCGACGCTTGATGGAAGTGTCCAGAAGGCACCGCCATCGGGCTTTGCCTGGCCCCTGTCAAAAATGAAATTCTGTTAATTTATAGTTTCCAACCAAAAGTCAGTTGCTCTCAGATGCCATGTGGCTCAGTAAATAAAGACTCATAATTGAGGTTATTAACCGCTCAGTGAGGGCAAGTTTGTAATCACAGCCAGGCTTGTTCAGGAGACCATGAGCCAGGTTCTCTCACCTGATGGGTCACCAAGTCAGCGTCTCCATTTCCCCATTCAGCTTCTTTACATTCCTTCCCTCATCCAAGAGGAACGGGGAGCTGAAGGAAATGACAATCTGATTAGGTTGACCCATTGAGAATTTCACATAGATTTTCATCTCCATGAATGAGAATGTTCTTCCCTTGATGCTGAAAACAGCCATTTATAAAACTGAACAGCAATCAGTGAAAAGAGTCAATATTGGCATCCTCTTGACCACCAAGCGCTACATAAGCATGAGGTAGTTCAGTAGGTGCCTCCAATAAGACTTATTTCAAATGCTACAACACAAGCTTACCGTCGTACAACTTTGAGTCACACCACCCCGTTGTTGCATGGACCGACCACCTGAAGAGGGCAGAGTTTCAGAGTTTAGAATTTAAAACGGCAAGGTTAAAAAGCCAAGTAGACCGAGACTAAATACACAAGTGGCTCAGAATAAAAATAACTCATAATCAAGACGAATCTTTCAGTGAGGGCAAGTTGGTCATCACAGCCAGCATGACAACTGCGCGTTCACACCATTACCTGCATTCCATGTTCTTGGCATGCAGGTCCTGGGCATCTTGCAGCGCACATCTGAATGACAAAGAATACATCATCGTCAGGTTAATCAAACTGTTAACACAAAAACGTAGACAGGGGAAAGAGATATCCTTCCCTTGATATTTCTTAAACATGGACGGGACTAAAAATGCTCACAAAGCAGTTAATCAAGACGAATCTCAGTAATGGACGCTGGTAATCAAATTACCAACATAAATAGTTAATATCCTTTCCCTTTATGTTGCTGTAACAGTCATTTGGTAACCGAACAGCGACCGTCGGTGAAAGTGATGATATCGGCCTCCTGTTGACCGCTCCGTGCTACAGGAAGCACGAGCGGCTTCGATAGGTGCCTGATGAGCCAATCAGTTAAACTCCTGTGGTGGGTTTGGGGCCCGCGGAGCGGTAGAACGAGCTAATAACGGACCTTAGAAACCCTACAGTGCGGCTTCCGTAGCAGACTGAACTATTTAACCTGCAGCTTGGCCTGTGAAACTACCTTTGATACTACAATGAAGCAGTTCCCGTATTTCATTAATTGCATGTAATCGCACTAGTCTTGCGTGCTTAGGTGGAATGCACCCTCAAGTCGCTTTGGATAGGGGTCAGCTAAATAATTAGCATTTGCTAATGCAGGCTCACAAAGCACAATACAAGCCTTTAAAATGAATTAAATACATGGGATTGAGTTGGTAGAATTTAAGGGTCAAGTGATTGAACAGCATTCCGACATGTCTAAACAAAGTGTAGAATTGTTTCATTAGCCTAAGCTAGAGTTGATAAGGACGCTACAGGGCCTGACCACGTGGGCATCTTAACTGCAAGCATTTTCTGGCGTATGTTTTAACCAAAATGTACAATTGGTGTATAGTGGTATGACCAATGAGAAAATTGTACATACAAGTTGCCAAAAACAAGGAGTGGAAGATCGCCCGTTATGCACCAATGTTATATAATGTCCGAAAAGGTGGATCGCCCAGCCAAGCCCATTCCAACCCTAATCGTGCAGGGATATTGCCAGCACGTCACCGCGTCGGTAGGCTTGAGTACATAGAAAATGAACAACATTTCTTTAAGATCAATTTTTTTAAGTGCTTACCGTAGTTTGTTCTGACGGTTGTATCACGACAACTTGAAGAGAAGAGACTGGCTGACGGTCCGGGTGCGTTTATATACCGCTGCGCATTTCCCCATTCCTGTGATTGGCCTGTATTTTTCACACGTGGAAGTGCATGCTGGGATATGAAGTTCAGGCCGTCCCTCAATATAGGGCTATTGTGGGACGACTGCGGGTGATGAAATTCTACTTATTCATAATACATATAGATGTTTCAGATACTTTATACATCTTTTTTCAAGTTATTTAAACGAAACACGGACATTCAATGTTATTCAACGAAACTGCATGGCTACTGCAGTGACCTATTTCAGAACCATGGACAGTCCTGATTTTTAGCGCTTACTTCAAAGTAGACATGAAATCTCACCCACTGATCTTCGTGAAATGAAGCAATTAAATAATCAACACGCAATTTAATTCATTAAGCAGTTGGCGCGCATGCCAACTTTGTCGTCTCCGTTGACTTTTGATTCCCATTTTGATTGCAGTTGTCCAACTATTGCATCTAACCCCCACCGCCCCATAGGTTTGAGTCTTAAAATACCAATAGGGCTTTCACCACCACCCCCACCACCACCACCGACTTATCTTCATTGTTGCGGATTTATAGTTTTACTTCTTGTAGTCCGTAAATCTGTCACATGATTGCAGCATCAGCCCGCTCCGCGCTAACCCAAACTGGGGGGGGGGGGGGGGGCTTCAGTTCACGGTCCTGACCAGAGGGGAAGCGGCGGCGTTCAGAGGCTTCATGTAAACACGGTGCATGCGGGGGCTTTGTTTCGGTCTCACTGGGGGGTACGTCGGCTCGTCATGCGATGGATATTTTGTGGCAATATCAGTTTAGGATCATTTTGCTGGGCGATTCGACCGTGGGGAAGTCCTCTCTGCTGAAGCGCTTCACGGATGGGATCTACAGCGATGTGGCGGATCCGACCGTCGGTGTAGATTTCTACGCCCGCTCGCTTGATATCGAACCGGGGGTTAAGATTAAGCTTCAGCTCTGGGACACGGCTGGACAGGAGCGATTCAGGTGAGACGGTGATACACGTTTCAACTTCGTTGACGTGTCAATTGATTTGATTCATGAAACAATAAAAAAAAAAATGCATGCATCGCTGGCGCGTCCATCGGAGCCGGAGAATAAAGGCCTCCTTGGTTGGCTGCAGATTGTTCAAAAATGACCCACATAACGTAGCTTGCACTGCTTATTACGCATTTACACCTGACAACATGGGAAAGGTGGCCGAGATGACACGAACATGCTTAGATTTGCGTGCTAATGGGACCTATTTCAGGATGTAAACAGTCGCACAAATCGGGTGGCATCGTCTCGTTCATTTGCGGATGATGGCAAACCCCGTATCGTGGATGTTTGATTCCTTGATCCTTGACTCCTGATTAGAAAACAGCGAATCTATTTACAAATAGCCTAACTGCCTCAGGTAACCACCGAGCATCGGACGACACGTCAATGGGAAATCATCAAGGGTGGTTCTGTCTCATAGGCCCAGCTGTCTACGTTCATAAAACAACAGCCCTCATCGAGAAATGCAGCCTTTAGATCTACCACGGATTGTCTGTGCTGCCCTAGATTCGGTATTGCTTCAGACTGAACGGGTCACCCCTATCTGCAAAGCGTTTGTGTTGACTTGTAGAGCGACTTCTAACGTGTCGTGGTGCAGTGTGACAGCTTCTCCCTCTTCCAAGTGTAGATCCGCCTTTTAGATCCCCGTTTCCCTCTCAAGAACACGCTAGCTTGCCATGCTGATAACACCCTGCAGTCTGTCTACAGTTCCAACAGGTTACCCCGGTTACCCCCCCCCCCACACCCCCACCCCCACCACCATTACTTAAAGCACATAGACTTCTTTAGTTTAGCCCACTATTACTACCGCTGCTATACTACTGTTGCTGAAAAAGGCAACAATTACTGTAAACAGGCCAAGGTAAACATTATGAAATTGTAATATTTATGAAAATATGTATTTCAACTCACATTATGAAACATTCTCAACATGCTTTTAGGCCTAAAAGTCATACCCTGCATATGCAACTCAATTCATTTTAACTACTGCACATTTGCGTTCTTCCAATAATGTATAGAAACTATTGCAATTCAAATAAGCAATAATTTGTATTAAAATTAAAATATGTATGAATATATTGGCTAAAAATAAACAAAGTCTTTCCCAACAGTCTCAGAGTTTCCCCTCATGTTTGGTTTCACTTTTGAGTATTCAGCCGCATCGTTTTTTTTTTCATTTGGGCCAAGTGATCAACCCCTCACACCACTGAGTCGTCCTTCCTTCTTAGATAAGATTGGATTGGATTAGATTCAACTTTATTGTCATTGCGCAGAGTGCAAGTACACAGACAACGAAAAAATGTAGTTGGCGTTCCAACCAGAAGTGCAAAGGCGCGATTAAGGTGCAGTATTGCACGTGAGTAGTGCAATATGGGTGGACGGTTGTAAAGTGGCAGTAGTAATTAAAGCGACATTAGTAAACGGTAAAAAAAGTAACAACAGTAAACGATAAACAGATAAACAGAGTGCAAGTAGAAGTAGTAATTACAGAGGTGGTACGGACCAAAACAAGTAACAGGGTGGCGCACAGTAGTGCAATAGCGCAGTCGTGCAATACAACGTGAACATATGAGTACCACAGAAAAACGCAGTTCTTCTTTCTCGACCGGCAAGACGGCAACACGGTGAAGCCTGTCTGGCCCCACGCCGTGCCCTCAGCCGAGCGCGGCGCCGCCTCAGCTCACAGGGCAGACCGGGACTCACGCAGGCAGTAGTCTGCGCGCCCGTGGCGTCCGTGCTGGTATATAGCGTGGGGTTTGGGGTGGGATGTACTGGTGGTGGTGGGGGGGGGGGGGGGGGGGGGGGTCCGGCGAGGCCTACGGTTTGACCCTCACTGGAAGTATTGTAGCTGTGCACGGCCATCATCAAAGGGTGCCTCAACCCCGGAACCCTGTATGTAAAAACCGCCGTGATGCTTGACCATCACTCACACACCGGGGCGGCAGTAGCTCAGTTGTGTACAGCGGGTGGACAGAGCGGGGTCGTCCGCTCACCGTAGGGTCGGCGGTTCGATCCCCCCTCCTCCTCCAACTGTCCACATGTCGAACCCCACAAATGTACTGATTGTAAGTCGCTTTGGACAAAAGCGTCTGCTAAATGCCCCCCTTTACCCTTTACACCGTCCCCCCCCCCCCCCCCCCCCCCACAGGTCCATCACCACCTCCTACTACC
>OMKI01050406.1:0-16603 GCA_900302315.1 Phycis blennoides
ACTCCTCTACCACGGTGACGTCTCTCTGCCTGCAGGAGAGGGATGTCCACAAACTGTTTAGGAGACAGAACCCCCGCAAATCAGCGGGACCAGACTCTGTCCCTCCATCCACCCTGAAGCACTGCGCTGACCAGCTTTCTCCTGTGTTCACGGACATCTTCAACACCTCACTGGAGACATGTCATGTGCCAGCCTGCTTCAAAGTCTCCACCATCATCCCTGTCCCCAAAAAGCCAAGGACCACAGGACTGAATGACTACAGACCCGTTGCCCTGACCTCTGTGGTCATGAAGTCATTTGAGCGCCTTGTGCTGACCCGCCTTAAGGCCATCACCGACCCACTCCTGGACCCCCTGCAGTTTGCCTACAGAGCCAACAGGTCTGTAGACGATGCAGTAAACATGGCCCTGCACTACACCGCCAGCATCTGGACTCCCCAGGAACATACGCCAGGATCCTGTTCGTGGACTTCAGCTCTGTCTTCAACACAATCCTCCCAGCTCTGCTTCAGGACAAGCTCTCCCAGCTCCATGTGCCCGACTCCACCTGCAAGTGGATCACAGACTTCCTGTCTGACAGGAAGCAGGGCATGAAGCTGGGGAAACATGTCTCTGTATCCCAGTCCATCAGCATTGGAACCCCCCAGGGCACCAGTCCGTTAAACTCCTGAAGTTCGTGGACGACACCACCCTCATTGGACTCATCTCTGGCAGGGATAAGTCCACCTACAGGTAGGAGACTGACCAACTGGTGACCTGGTGCAGTCAAAACAACCTTGAGCTTAATGCTCAAAAGACAGTGGAGATTGTGGTGGCCTTTTGGAGGAACCCAGCCCCACCCACCCCCGTCATCCTGTGTGGCTCCCCTGTTGACTTCGTGGAGTCCTGCCGCTTCCTGGGCACCATCATCGCCCAGGACCTAAAATGGGAACTGAACATCAGATCCCTCATCAAAAAAGCATAACAGAGGATGTACTTCCTGCGGCAGCTGAAGAAGTTCAACCTGCCAAAGACGATGATGGTGCACTTCTACACTGCCATCATTGAGTCCATCCTCACTTCCTCCATCAACGTCTGGTACACTGCAGCCACTGCTAAGGACAAGAACAGGCTGCAGCGTATCATTCGATCTGCAGAGAAGGTGTTTGGCTGCAACCTTCCACCCCTTCAGGACCTGCACACCTCCAGGGTCCTGAGGCGGGGGCAGGTAGTATTGTGGCCGACCCCTCTCATCCCGGACATAAACTCTTTGACCCTCTCCCCTCTGGCAGGAGGCTGCGGTCCACCAGGACCAAAACCTCCCGCCACATGAACAGCTTCTTCCCAGGAGCAGTTGGGATCATGAATCGGTACCGGGACCCCCCTCACCCCCTTCCCCACCCCCACTGACAATATCACTCTTTGCACTCCTTGCACTGTACATTCTTGCACCATTCACTTTAAAACGCTTACTGTTGGTTGTTTGTATTGTCTATTGTTGGTGTTGTTTTGTTGTTTGTCCACTGTACTGTTGACTTGCACACGAACCACCAGGACAAATTCCTCGTAGGTGCAAACCTATTTGGACCTATCATCTAGGTGTGTATTTCACACCTAGATCGCCCGACTCCAATCGCCCGACTCCGATCGGGCAGTCGTCTTGGTGTGTGGGCGCCTTCACACAATGCAAAAGTGTCGAGCACTGGCACAGGATAGATGGTTGTGCACAGGCAGCCCATCAAAAAACAGTTGAATATTACAAACACTGCACTCCATTGTCAAGGCATGTATGCCAGAGAGACATTGTGGAGACACATTAAATACTGTCCTCTGAATCCTGAAGATAGAGAACAACAAGAAAAGGAGGGTTCAGTAACTCCCTTATTTGTCCCTACCACCACCTAAGGATATAAGTAAAGCTGTGTGGACCATTGCCTGTAAGATGAATAATGATGCTGTTGCATCTGTAGTCAGAGGTAAAAGATACACATTACTTCTCGGTCAGCTGATGTACAACAAAAGCAAGTCAACTGCTGGAAGAAATTAAAACAAACCTCCAGTTTTGCCTTTCACAGATGTCAAGGAGCTCCACTCCTTTCTTGCCTCCAAACAGCAAAATGCTATGAGTACCCTGCAGGGAGAGCCAAGCTCCAGGAACTTTGCATATAACATTGCACAGGTATTTCTGTTTAACAGGAGAAGGGAGGGTGAGGTTCCAAAAATGGTGATGAAATCATATGTTTCCAAATACATTGCTTTGGGATTCAGTGCTTATGAAAATAAAAAATAAGCTTTGTGAATATTTTCAAAGCATGGAGATATGTGGGAAAAGAGGGAGAAAGGTCTCTGTTTGCCCCTCACATGGTTTTTGCCATAGACCTCCTCATCAAGAAAAGGGGAAACTGTGGAATATCGAAGGAAAATGAGTACCTGTTTGCATGTCTCACACATTATCGAGGTACAAGCTGTTTTGGGGAATATGCAAGGGCCTGTGGTACAGAAAACCCAGGTACCCTTCTAGCAAACATCGGAAGCAAGTTGCCACCTTATCTACAGTCCTCAACATGAAGGAAAATGGATTGGATCAACTCGCCAGCTATCTTGGGCACAACATTAGAATTTATCCCAAGTTCTGTTGTCTCCCAGAGAGCACTTTTAATTTGTTCCCAGTTCCTGGGAAGAGAGATGTGTGTGTCTTGTCTCTTGAGGGAACCTGTTGCACTCAAAAGTTGTGATTGGTCTTTAAATGTTATGTCATGTAACAGCAGAATAGTGGCCCTCAAAAGAAACATTTGTGATAGAACAGAAAAGGTCTGAGCAGAGCAACCACAGTTCCCAAACGGCTGTACTATTTTAGCCTGCCTAATTTGCTCAGCATTTAAATTTGTTCAGCAGAATTAAACTGAGATTGTTTTGTTAATTGCATGGACAACCAAATGATTGTAAGAGGCACTGTTGAACTATACTATACATTTATTGTCAATACATTTGATATAGGAAGTGTAAGAATTAACCAGCAACTGCTAAATAATAAATGAATAATAGATTATTTCAATTAACGTCGGACCCATTATATTATTGAAGTTCACCTTCAAAGCCGCTGTATACATAGCATAAATTATTGAAATATATGGATCATATTATCTGGGCTTTAATCCTTTAGATTTTTTGTTATCAATTCCCAGATTTCCTTTCCTCCCAATGGGTTAGTTTGGATGAGGACACAGTGGTATGTGTGTATGCTGGTCCTAAATAATGATGTAAACCTGACACTATATCCCATGTAGGCACATTTCAATTCAATTCAATTAAAAAACATGACTTGAGCAAAATGTATTTGGTCTCTACGACCTTCAGAAAGGAACGTCCCCATATGAATGTTGTTGATCCTGTGTCCGGTCGTTTCACAGAAACGTGCGTGCGACTTTTTCTTCTTGCTTAACCCGATTGGGCGAGACGGCGCGGCGACCATAAAGCCCAACCGACATTCAAGGCACACGAACCTGAAATCGTTGTTGACGCGGAGCTGCCGATTCTGCACTCAATGGTTTTGAGCGTTTGACGTTGCCAATCACAATACAGCCCTAAGGAGCTCCGCTGTGTCGTTGCAATACTCGGTAAGTCCACCCTTTTGACTGACTGTTAGACGACGATTTTTCATCGTCTATAGAGTTGTGCAATCTTCGCACACAACAACGCTTGGGGGTTCATGGTTTTAGAAGGGGAATGCAAGTTTCTTGATCTTTCCCTTTGCGATATATGCGCATACATGCTGGTATAAAATCCGCCGTTGGTCGCGGTGACCTGCACTTTGCAGCGGGCACAGCGTCAACACCATATCAGCATGGAATATCTAATGATGACTCATTTATATCCCTCCATTCTGCCCATCAACATGTTTCCGATGATTGTGCTATTTGGCTAACCAGTCGCAACCAGTCATAACCAGAATTATAGACGAGCCTTATTCCAAACCGATAAGATGACACCAAACAGATATGCTTCTCATGCCATTTTCTAATATATAATGGACAATATCGTATTGGCATTAAAATAACGATTAAAGGACAAATAATGTGGTTGGCAACAGAGTGATTGGTTGGTATGGCTTTGAAGCATATCGTCGACTGTTAAAAACAGAGTGGTCAGCTCCCAAAGCCTTCATGGTTATTAACACATGAATGGTCTTTGTTGTAAATGTTAACAGTATCACGAGAAAGAGATAGAGAGATCGTATAATCAAATAATGTTTTTTTATACGAAACAGATATATTATTTTGAATCGTTATTTTATATATCGTGCCTGAAATATTGTTGATTGAAGTTGAAAGCTGAATTTACATGAACGTAGATAGGTCAAATCACAAATTCGTGGACAATGATTGCAATTCTTCCAACATTCTGAACATCACGAAAGAGTTAGATTGTGGCTCTTTATCAGTCATGCAGGAGTTAACTTTACTATTGAGGAAAATAGAAGCCATCCATTTGGTCATTTTCATTAGGGATATCCCTATGTTCAGGTGAGGGCTTCTGCAATGCTCCTTGCTCAGTCCTTTTGGTGTGATATAGCAAACCTATAGACCAAGCCAAACTGCACACATCAGCAAGTGACCTTTTAGGTATGACAACATGGAGGTACAGAAAGGCAAGCCTTCTTGTATATTAATCCCTTATTGTAATGAGAGGGTTATGTCTCATTGTCTCAACAACGACTGGTTTCACCCTGTGATACAGCTGCCACTTTGATGTTAAAATACAGTTGAATGGAATGAGTCACTTTTGCATTCACAAAATGCCAACATTTCAGTGGCTTATAACCTGAATTATTACTATCAATGTCTCAGGCAAGGTTCTTTTTACCATTTGGTATGTGTGGGGTAGATGCAGATTGGAATTGGAAATATACCACTTATCATTTACCCTACTTTATTTTCAGCTAATGCAATCAATCTGGCCAATAAAATTGACTTATTAAGATACATATTAGGTCCAACCAACAGCTAGACACTAAAGCAGGGTCTGATTGAGTCAGATCCCAGCATATGGTTTCGAAGGTTCATACCATCCCCCCATTGCTGGTTTTGGGCTTGGTCATGCTGTCATATAGACATTGCAGTTAGCCCTCTTGATATGTGACGTGTATTATATTGTGTAGTCCTAGAGTGGTGTAAAAGTGTTGATAATAATGCTGTGTACCAGTTTGATAACATGCCATTGTGACTGGAGTTACATAACCCAATGAAAAAGGATGGGGGGGGTGTATCAGTACTTCAACAATGTAACTATAGGCATGCCATGACTAGGATTTGTTTGGCCTTCCAAAACAATGTAATTATTTTGTTATGTGTTTATATTATGTAAATTATTTCAGGAACTCAATTTAAGAGGGCTTTATGTCGGGAAAAGTATATCTCTCATTTGTGATGTCCTCACAGCCTTACAGTATCCTAAAGTTATCTGCCTTTCTAGAAGTAGAAGCATACAAAATCTGCAATGTATGATAATGATAATTATGATAATTCCAACGACCCAGTAAAAGTACTGATCCACTGGATACTCAAAGATTATGATGTGTTTCGGAGGTCCAAATTTAGTTATTTTATAATTCAGAACATAATGTTATTTTACTTCTTGCCCCATTGCTTGTGTCGTCAGGTCAGCCAATGCTCTAGAAGGAAAATACTGAACTGTGATACACACTATGTACTCTCAATATGGTTGCAAATCTTTTACATTGTCTGTGCTTTGTGCCATTGGCTTTCTCTGTGTGCCAGATTTAATCTGATGTTAAAATCAACACGGGGAAGCTAGTGAGATCTGCATACCAAGTATGTGGGCATATGTGTGTAGATTGTCAATTCAAGAAACTTGCGTGAAGAAAAGATGTGAGTTGAATACAGATGAGCATTTACTTGTGTAACACTAGACAGACAAACCACTGTGTGGCAGCTTTTCTGTGTCAAGTGACTTCCAAGCAGCGGTAAAGCAATAGGTGTTGTTCTTCTACCTCTAGGAAGATATATGTATATCATCAGTAGAAAATCCAAATTGTGTTACCCTTTCAGAATGCCTCGCAAAAGATTACGTTAGCATTCATGAGCCACTGTCTGGTACATTTGTGGAGCAGACTTCTTTTAAGTTAAACGCTAGACAAATCCAATTATTATAATAGTTCTTATTCAACGGGTTGGATGTTAAATGTAATCTGATCTGAAGCCATAGTAATGAAAAGCCTAGTCCTTGTCATAACTTGTCATTCTCACTTTTTATTTCCACAATTGTAGACTTATGTCTAATAGTATCAATGCTGATTGTCACTGCTGTAAGAATTCGATGTGAAGTTGCAATAATGCACCTGCATTTTAGAGGGAGTGTATTTCAAAGTTCAAGTCTTTTGGATGAAACCCAGGAATAATCTGATTAGACCTTCTCCAATCCCTGACAATATAGGCTGCTAATGTGTTTGATGCCAACTTTTATCTTGATGGTTGCATAACATTTAAGCACATTTGGATGCTGTAAGTGTCAAATGAACAACGAAAGTTGGTTTGGAATGTCACATCACATCTTCACAAAAATGTGTTGACATTGTTGTGTACTTTTTTCATCAAACAACTGTAAGCAGTGTATATTGCAACAATATGTATAAACCCAGTGGCATGGTGGTTGCTCTACATGATTCAGTTCAAATTCTTATTCCGTACATTTAAACACTTTTATTTACAAACTAAAATAACTCCACTACATTATTTTACTACATATGCCTTCCTCAAGTGGAACAAAATATCTGAAGACATGAATGAATGAAAGATGATTTTTCATTTGTACTCTACTTTGTACTGTGTTTGTACTGTGCTACTTTCTATTATGCTGTTTAAGCTTCACCGCCTCTCTCGCTCGCTCTCTCGCTCACTCTCACTCTCGCTCGCTCCCTCTCTCTTTCTCTCCGTCTCTTTCTCTGTCAGAGCCTTGTGTAACTAACCCCAGAACCAGTTCTATCCAGTCTCTGTGTGTGCATAATTTCCTGACCATGTCCTCTCCATTGGAACAACATTTCAGTATTTTCAAAGGTCGACACTAGAAAACCATAGAACCATGAACATGATAGGAGGAGACTGGCAATCATCCAGGATTTTGATGATTGTAAAACTATAATAAAGTGTGGGTATTGTCCTTCCTGACTTCCCATAGGGTTGAGCATACTTGTCACTTATTTTCTGTTTTTGAAAATAAAATTAATAAAATAAACACCATTCATTCAGCAAGTGTATTTGCTGAATGAATGGTGTTTAAATGTCTTAAATCTCAGCTGTGTGGCAGTTCTACAAAATGCCACATGGTATCTTGGTAGGTCTTCATAGTCCACTCTTGTCCCTGTGGAATTGTGCTAATTCTGTGCACGGGGAGAAATCAAGATTCCTCCTTGAACATTAACTAGGTCAACAATATGACAATATTTTATTTTAAGTAGATTTTTCAATCTGCAATGTGTATAGCTCTTTGACCTCCAACAGCGTAAGCTTAAAGACCAAAGGTCAGAGTGGTTTATCACCTCCCACTCTGGGTCACATCAGAGTGGTTTATCACGTCCCACTCTGGTCACATCAGAGTGGTTTATCACGTCCCACTTTGGGTCACATCAGAGTGGTTTATCACGTCCCACTCTGGGTCACATCAGAGTGGTTTATCACGTCCCACTCTGGTCACATCAGAGTGGTTTATCACGTCCCACTCTGGTCACATCAGAGTGGTTTATCACGTCCCACTCTGGGTCACATCAGAGTGGTTTATCACGTCCCACTCTGTGCAGGTGTGAGACGACCAGGACCACCTCTACTTGTATCCAACGTCCGGGGCAGCCGATCACCCCGTCGCAGCAGCCATGGCATCCGCCCTCCTCAGCCGGCAGCTTGCCCTCTCTGTGCACCACAACCTGCGCTTTCCTGCATCAGGTAATTGATTTGCACACTGATTTACCACGACCATGACTAGAGTCTAACTAGAAGTAGCTTGTCCTAAGGAAATACTGTCTTAGTATGAAATACTAAGGTACTCGTATCGGTCTAGTTGCAGTTATGATCAAAACATGTACCATATTTATGTGTATGTATATGTATCATATTTATTGTTTACCGAATATGCTTTCATAATTCATTATTTTATATTCTATATTATTGCAAAGCAGTATTTTACATGTTTTTGAAGAACTGAATGGATCATATGTGGTGATCGTGGGGTGATGTCTTCATTGCAAGCATACTTTGTCCACACATTTCTTACGGAACATGTGGGGCCTGCCTCAACAAATATATTTTTATTAATCATTGCTCCACACATTACTGCAGCTTTTAGTTAAAAATGTATGTCTGCAATAAATGTATTCTCTTATCATTGTATATATGTTTCTTTTTTATTTCTTCTCCTTTCTTCTATTTTGCATTTCTCCTTTTTATTTTTTAATGATCTTATAAATGTCCTTTTTTGGTTTTACCTGTGATTTGAATGGCATTGTGTTTGAATGGTGCTATATAAATCAATTGCCTTGCCTTAGATTAACCAAGGTTTTGTTGTTTTTTTGCCCTAAAGGCCTGAATAAAAAATGGTTTAGAAATGATGTTGGTTATTTCTGTGATTAAAAAAAAAAGTCTTAATTTATTATATATGTAATGAATGAAGTGCTGTCCACTTTGTGAAAGATAACCAGTCAAAGTTCTTGCAACTGGACTTACATAAATGAAGAGAAGAACGTCTCTCTTCTTTTGAGCCTTTAAAGCAGCGAGGTGAGATAGTGATCATATTCAATTAAAGTATAACCAAATATTGCTATTAGCGTCAGCATTCACACCTACTAAAGGTAAAAATGTTGATAAATGGCAACAGATAAAAGCAACCCAACAAACTGCTCCTCCTCTCCTCTCCTCCTCTCTTCTGCTGAGAGAGTTGTTGGCCAAGACGCCTCACCAGACAAGATGTTCAATGCCTTTATAGCATAGCTAACTATGTCTTCAGTGTGAGTGTGTGCTTTCATTGGTGAATGTGAGGCATTACCGGTAAAACACACTTTGGAGGGGCCAGAGTTGTGATAAAAGCTCTATATAAATGTGGCCTGACTCTCTCTGTTAGTTTAATTTCTTCCAGGCTGTGAGCATGCCGGGCCTCACTGTTAATTGTATAGTCAGTCGGTGATTGCATTGGAGACCAGTCTGCCCCTTATGAACATCTCACGCGGATATAGTAGTACATTTTCAGCCTGCACATTCTTTTTGTGTGTGTGTGTGTGTGTGTGCGTGTCGCCACATTATGCATACTGTGCAATATGTCTTCTACATTTTTTTATTGAAACCTTTGAAGGGTAAACGTTTCCTCTTTATGAACTGCCTAATGATCCCATTACGTGTTTTGATGGGGTCACAAAACATTTCATTTCCAAAAATGGTGTTGGCACTGACTGGTACTGTTCCCATCCGCAGGCTGCAGGTATGTAAGCAAGGCAGCAGTCAACACCCAGGCAGACTATGATTTTGACAGGCCCCTCATGAAGACACAGGTCCCTGGGCCCCGGTCACAGGTGACACATCTCAGTTTGTACACAGAACTACATTGTGCATAATTCAAGCACAGCCCACTAACCTCCGTCACCCCTTTCTTCTTACATTTTAGGAGCTGACCAAACAAATGGGAGAGATTCAGGTAAGCATTACAAGGCCACTGAATAATATATAACAATAACAATATTTTTTAACATGAAAATTATAAATTCATGTCTAAAGGACAGCTTTTATTCCACATCGCAAGATCTAATGGCATGGGTGATCATCCGAGTATGTACTTGATTTATAACTGAACAAAACTGCTCTATTAGTTAGCTAAATGTGTGTACAGCAAATGGATAGCTGTGCGTTCACTATGAAGATGTTTCAAATCTGGGAGACATGGTGTAAAATGGCTGGAACGTAAAACACTATCTTTTCCAATGTATATATTTAACTATTTCATTAATGGTTCTGCATCTTGGGATGTTGGGATTGCTTTTTGACGACATGTCAGACTGTCAGATGACATCAAGTTGACAATGTTGAATGCTGTCGATTGGTATTGGCTGACCAGTCAGTTTATGGTCCAAGTATATTCCCAGGTATTTGTATGTGGTGACCACCTCCTTCAACAGAGACTGGCAGCAAAGGTGATTTAGTCCTCCTGTAATCCACAACCATTTCTTTAGTGTTTGAAATGTTCATTTGCAGATGGTTGAGTCTGCACCATTGCACAAAGCCATCCACCAGGTTCCTGTACTCATCCTCCTGCCCATCCTTGATACACCCCACAATTGCAGTGTCGTCCGAAAACTGCGTGTGGCATGTGTTGTAGCAAAAAGTCAGATGTTTACAAGGAACAGGACTGGTGAGAGCACTGTTCCCTGTGGGGCCCCAGTGCTACTGACCACAGTGTCAGAGAAGCAGTCCTTCAGTCTGACAAACTGTGGCCTCTCCGTCAGGTAGTCTGATCCAGCCTACCAGGTGTGCGTCCACACCCATCTGCAAGAGCTTGTCTCTCAATCTGAGGGGCTGGATGATGTTAAAGGCACTGGAGAAATCAAAGAACATGATTCTCACGGCACCTTTCCCCTTGTCCAGATGAGAGTGCACTCTGTGTAGTAGGTATCTGGGGTCTGATGATGGGAACTCGCTTCATGGTTTTCATTATATGAGATGTTAAAGCGACTGACCTAAAGTCATTTAGCTCCCTAGGATGTGGCTTCTTTGGGACGGGGATGAGGCATGAAGTTTTCCCTGTCGGAGGCTCAGGTTAAAGGTGTTTTGCAGAGGCTCCCCCAGTTCCACGGCACAGGCTTTGAGTAGTTTAGGACATGCCCTGTCAGGCCCGGCGCTTTCCGAGGTGATATTTTCTTCAACACTGCTCTAACCTGGTCTGCCGTGATGGTGGGGGGGGAGTGGAGTCTCATGGTTTTGCTGCTCCCCCATGGTGGGGGGCATCCGCAGATGGTGGCTGATTGCTGGTGACTGGGTTGGGTGGAGCCACATTGTCTGTGGCTGAAGCACAGGGGGGGGGTGTGACAGCAGTTGATGGTGGAGGTGAAAGTGAGGGGGGGGCATGGGGTGGACAGGCCAATGCCGCAGAAGGTGGGCAATCAAACCTGTTAAAAAAGAGGTTGAGCTGGTTTACTTTCAACCCATCTCCCTCCACTACACTATTTCCCTTCTTGTAGCCTGTGATTGTTTTCATCCCATCCCAGACCTCCTTCAAGTTGTTGTCCTGCAACTTCTGCTCCACCTTCTGTCTGTATTCTTCCTTAGTATAGTATAGTATAGCCTTTTTCAGCTTGGCCTTGAGTTCACTCTGTACATGCCTCAGCTCTGCCTGGTCCCCCTCTTTAAACGCACGCTTCTTCCTATTGAGGAGGCTCTTGACATCGCTGGTTATCCAAGGCTTGTTATTAGGAAAGCAGCGTACAGTCCTTGTGGGAACAACAATGTCCTGTATGTGCTTGTTTAATGGGGCTCAAGTCTACCTTTCTGAAGGCTAGTGTATATGGACAGTGCCTACTGTACTGAAGAGACAACTGCCTACCTGATGTATGGAGATAGTTTGAACTTTTCATTATGCCCAGACAATTACCGCTCTAAGGAAATGCTGCAGACCGCAGTGGTCAAATTGAAGCATGATGTTAAAAGATTCTAAGTCTCTTACCGTCACCTAGAAGTAATTGAAAAATATAGTAATCATCTTAATTTCCAGATCTGAAGACTTTGAGAAGATTAATAATGTGCAGTAAAACGTTATCTCCAGAAATATTAAATATTGTCATATATTACACAAATAGCCAAAAGTGACCCTATCAATTTTACAAACACATTGATACATTGTGTATTTGGGGCTAATGTTGAATGTCTTCCTCAGAATGCCACCTCCATCAACTTCTTCTGCAACTACGAGGAGAGCCGGGGCAACTATCTAGTGGATGCGGACGGCAACCGCATGCTAGATGTCTACACTCAGATCTCTTCCATCCCTATTGGTGAGTCTGACACTATTAAGCCTTCTAGTAGGCAAGTCATGACCTGCTTGAGAATGAGTAATTAGTAATACCCAATTCTCGAGTGTTACCTAACTGAACCTAAGACATTTTTCCATTATACTATACTGGCCTGGCTTGACTCGGCACCTAGGATTTGCATCTCCATTACAACAGCTTCCCGCTTGAAGGTGTGTCTTTAACTGATGACGCACTTGACACACACACTTATTGTGGCCTATTTAGTTTTGTATTATAGCCTACTGGAACACACACAATGATATGCATGATAATGATGATGATGATTTCTGTTTGGCATTCAACATCCCGGAGAGGATCCATCTCGAGCATGGCTCGGCACCACTCTGCTTTTAAACTGGTCATGGAAACTCAAATCAGTGCGGCATGGTTTGGCACGGCAAAATACATCAATAGATCATATTTTTGGTTATTAAGAATCCATTTTTTTTCTTGGCCTTGTGCCATGCTACGCCTATGATTTACCCAAAGTAGCCTTTGTTGTTGCTGTCGAATGAACATCACCATAGTTGTGGGTTAGCAGTTCGCAGGACATGTGCATTGTTTTGAGCTGGCTGGGTGGCCAATGGAAACATTGGATGATCATAAAACAGGGCCAGTTGGTCTTCTGATACCTCCAAGCTCCAGGCATAACCAGATATGGGCTTTAATGACTGATTCATGCCCTGTTAGGGAGACAAGCTATTATTAGCCTTCCAGTGAGAGCCTTAAACCACACAGGGCAATATCTGCATTTGATTTGTTTAGCTCAGTATTTTGCCACATAATCATCAACATTGCGAGCGTCAAAATGACCATTCCTTCTGTATTTACAGCCCATTTGATGAAAAGGTAATATGCCTGTTTTAAGAAAATAATAATCGGGTTCAAAATAATGATTAATTGTGTGCTTCCAGTGTGCTTACTTATTTACATCTCTACATGTAGCAGAAATAGAATATAATTATTCTCTAATATGCTATTTCAGTGTGGATCAGGGACTGATCCATCTGCTAAGCTATGCTAATGAACAAAACTTTATAGTCCAACATTAGATATATTGAACATTTCATAATCTATTTGGCATCAATGCAGCCTAGTTCAAATGTGTACTGAAAAACAACTTAATAAACTGAATTCCAATGGGCTGATCTTTATCCACATTTAGAGTTCACATCAACATGAGATGTTAAGTTTTTATGAAACAATGTTATGTGAGATGATTTCTTGTTCCCAGTGTGTCACTTTGTCACTCGCTTACACACCGTCTTGCTCTGACAGATGCATCAGGAGACTATTCACTAGCCACTCTTTTTTATCTTTCTAATATGTATCCCAGTCTGCATCTGTGGTGTTGCCAGCCTTTAGCATTGTCAGAGCAGTTGACCTGGAACTATCTAACTAACTATCCCAAAGCATTTGTATAAATCCTGCCTGAGGCATACAGCTGTTGGTCAGAGAAACAGTCAAATCAAATAAAATGATTGCACTGGTTACAAGGTTGATCCTCATTGACACTGAAAAGATTTTCAGGAAGTGGGTCATTGTTGTTTTTAATCTACTTCTTATGCTCTCATTACAGTACCTTTTGAATCTTTTTTTTTTATGAAATGATAAGGTTATATACTTAAGTGCTGCTATTAATATTATTAACAGTAAGACTGCATGTAAGTTGTGCATGTAAGTTAAAGACGAAGATGTTCTTGTCATAAAAAACTCCTTTCTCTTTCACACACAAACACTTTTTCACTGTATCATTGTGGTAATGAATTCTGTTGCGGTGCATAAAATACAGCTAGTACAAAATCTTCTCTATTTTGATTAAATCACTGTCTTATCTTTGCAACCCTATACTATAATACGTTTTAATATCTACTGTCTGATTTGCCTTACAATAAATGTGCAGGATGATGATGATGCATTCGGTTACGGAGCATTTTATTATAGAAGTTCCTCTACCATAAAGAATGGTTTAATTTGAGACACAGTTGTGGCCTACTCCCTCTGCAGATATGGCATAAAATGGAAGTGCAGGGCTTTTTAAAAAGGCTGAAGGCTCCAACCCTTGGTTTCAGCATGTAGAGCCTTCAAGTAGCACAACAAGGAATTAGAAACTAAGAGAAATACAGCAAGAACATATCATCAGCATGCAGAATACACAGAATCCATTCCTGATCATATAAAACTAGCTGCTCTTTGTTGTTATCTGTATGGATAGGGTTAAAGTATGCAGAATGGCAGCATATATGAGCAATAATTTCTTACATTTGTGTTTAGCTCAGGCAGAATATAATGGGTATTTATAATTTAGGATCAGTATACTCGTGCTGTTATGAACCTCTATATGAATGTAATTATTAAGTACAGTGTATAATGATATGCATATTTAATGTCATGACTTTTTATCCCTCCATCTCCAAGGCTACAACCATCCGGCCCTCTTAAAAGTCATATCTGATCCAAACAATGCCGTAAGTCCTCCATAACCAAACTAGAGCATTAACAATAGTATGTTATATTTTTTTGTTATTGGATTCCACTTAAATAACTGACTATCTCTCTTTGTCTTGCTCCCTCTTTCCCTCCCTCAATCACTCCCTCATAGAGTGCATTTGTGAACCGACCAGCACTTGGAATCCTTCCACCTGATATTTTTGTGGACAAACTCACTCAAGGTCTGCTTACGGTTAGTAAAACAGACACACACACCCATGAAGAAATATAGTTAAAAAGGTTTCACATTGACACTCTGGATAAAACTTTCAGTAGATGTTAAATGACAGCTAGTGACCTCACACTAAGAAGAACAATGTGATTTACCTAATCAGTCAGACCTAATCAATGTCTTGTATGTCAAATGTATCAAATATAGTATATGTATGTATGAAATATAAATGGTGATGATGAATGAATATATATTGTTATGGCTCTTGCCTATTTACTACTTGCCTAATTATCATCTAGACATCGGCATCTCTGTTGCAACACATTTTACATTTACATTTACATTTAGGGCATTTAGCAGACACTTTTATCCAAAGCGACTTACAATAAGTACATTTGTCAGAAGAAGGTGAAACATTTCATTGCTGTTAATACAGTAAGCAACAGTAAGTAAGTAAGTCACCAGAACAAGTTTCAAGCATTCCAATTGCTAGGTTAACCATTGCTAGTATACAACATCTCTGGCTAAGTGGCAAGAGCAATTATAAAGTAGCAAGACGTACAACATACAAGAGCATGAGGGTAGGGTTTAGTTTATTTTTTTATTTATTTTTTTTTTTTGGGGGGGGGGGGGTTAGGTAGAGGATGGATGTTATGCAGGGTTCAGGTGAACTCTGAACAAGTGACTCCGTAGTCCTGACATCGGCAGGGAGCTCGTTCCACCACTGCAGAGAAGAGTTGTGATTTCGCCGTCCGACCTTTTCCTCCTTTTAGTGATGGAGGTACCAGTCGACCAGCTGAGGTAGTTGAGCGGAGTGCTTGAGCAGGGGCGTGGGGTTCCACTAACGCTTGGAAATAGGTAGGGGCAGTTCCATTAACAGCTTTGTAGGCCAATACCATCGTCTTGAATTTGATACAAGCCACTACAGGGAGCAGTGGAGGTCATGAAAGAAGGGGGTCACATGGGAGAATTTGTGTCGGTTGAACACAAGGCGTGCTGCAACGTTCTGGATTGCTGTAAAGGTTTTATCACGGTTGAAGGGAGTCCGGCTAAGAGCGAGTTGCAGTAGTTGAGGCGGGAAATGACAAGTGCTTGGGTCAGGAGCTGTGTCGCTTCCATCGTGAGGAATGGCCGGATCCTGCGGATTTGTAAAGAGCAAATCTACATCGGGTCGGATCGGGTCACTGCAGTGATGTTTGCAGCGCAGGACAGTTGGTTGTCGAGTATTATGCCAAGGTTCCTCACTGTCGGTGAGGCACATACTGTAATGCCCTCGACCAAGACCAGTAGGTCCCTGTGAGGGCAGTCTTTCCCTGGTATGAAGAGAAACTTTGAAACAAGTCTTTGCGAGATTAAGCTTGAGGTGATGCGCAGTTGTCCAAGTGCTTGTGTCTGCCAAACATTCTGAGATGCGTGTTCCAATCAGAGTGTCTGAGTGGGGGAAGGAGAGGAACAGACAGACAGACAGACAGACAGACAGAAATACTTTAATGATCCCTGAGGGAAATTGCATAATAGAACAGTGGAACAGTTGAGTGTCATCCGTATGAAACTGTGTGATGTGATTACAGAGCCTAAAGATCTGGTATATAGGGAGAACAGAAACGGTCCTAGTACTGAGCCTTGAGGGACACCAGTGTTTAGCGAGAGTGGGTTGGACAGGGAGCCATTCCATGACCTGATAAGTGCGATTCATAAGGTAAGATGTAAACCAGGCTAGTGCAGTGTCAGTAATGCCAAGATGAGGAGGGTCTGGTGGTTCACGGTGTCGGAACGCCGCAGACAGGTTGAGGAGAACAAGCACAGATGAGAGAGAAGAGGCCTTGGCGGCATGAAGGGACTCGGTCACCGTCAGGAGGGCCATCTCTGTAGAGTGTGCAGTCTTGAAGCCTGACTGATGGGGAT
>OMKI01050420.1:0-11226 GCA_900302315.1 Phycis blennoides
AACCTCCCGCGGCGAGAGCTCTCGCCGGGCGCCCGCGGAGGAACCGCACGGGAGGTGGACCCCCCACGAGGGCACGTCCACCACAAACCTACGAGTACGCCGCCGGCCCCCCTGCCCCCCCCCCCCCCCCCCCCCCCCCCCCCCCCCCCCCCCACACCCCCCCCCCCCCCCCCCCCCCCCCTCTCCCCACCGCCGCCGCCGCCGCCGGCCCCCCTGCCCTGCCCCCCCCCCCACACACACACACCTACCCGACGAACACCACCCCTCTCTCTCTCTCTCTCTCTCTCTCTCTCTCTCTCTCCTCTCTTACCTCCTGCCACTGCCTCCCTCAGCTGGGATGCAGCTCTCCACGACCGTAAGAGCGTTTGCTTGGCGCCTTCCGTTTAGCCCATTCTCTCTCTCTCTCTCTCTCCCTCTCTCTCTCTCTCTCTCTCGCTCTCCTTCAGGTCCAAGGTCCAGTGTGTGCAGAGCAGAGGTAGGCAGATACTCCCCCAATGCTAACAGGTCCCAGGTGTGTTCACATGTGTGTGTGTGTGTGTGTGTGTGTGTGTGTGTGTGTGTGTGTGTGTGTGTCTGTGTGTGTGTAGCAGCCTCCTTCCTCGGCGGGTGCACGTGTGCGTCTCTTGCGGGGGGACGCCTCCTCTGCCTGTGTGGAGCGCTGAGCGCCGAGTGAACGAGAGCAGCGCCGGGCTCCCGCCTCCTCTGTGAAACTTTAGGAACTCCCAAACACACCGAGGAACCCCCCCACACCACCACCACCACCACCACCGCCACCGTCAGCACCACCACCGTCAGCACCACCACCACCACCGTCAAGCCCTCCACTTATCCCTGCAACACCACCTCCCCCCACCTCCAACTCATTCACACAACACACACCACATTGAGTACTCAGACCCTGCCCTCCCTCCCTCCCTCCGTCCCTCTCTCTCTTCTCTCTCTCTCTCTCTCTCTCTCTCTCTCTCTCTCTCTCTCTCTCTCTCTCTCTCTCTCTCTCTCTGCTTTCTTCTCTGATACACACCCACACACACACACACACACACACACCCCTCTTGGCTGTGTCTGCCTTGGCCGCTCTCAGGTTACTGTGTAACTCTATATATGGGCAGGGCCTGCAGATCCACCCGCCCTGGCTCACATCCAGCTCTCTGAGAGAGAGGGAGAGAGGGAGAGAGAGAGAGAGAGAGAGAGAGAGAGATGGAGTTCGAAAGAAAAAAAACAATTAAGAGTGGCCCGAGCAGTCAGGACACTTCATAAGCTACCGTGCTAGGGAAATCAAAGCCCCCCCCCCAAAATGAATAGGAGAGAAATAACAAGAAATAATAAAAACAAAAAAAAGTCTGTTGTGTAACTCGTTGCGGGGGTTTGCGTGCGTCAGTTATTAAAAATTCCTATTTTGGTGTTCAGCCCAACCTGACTCTGTATGAATGTATGCGTCCTCTTGTGTGATGTAAGCAGTCGCAAAACGCAAGCAACTGTACTGTCAGGGGGTGCAGTGTAACAGAACATCGTCACTTCATCCTTCTGTGACAACTTGAGTTTTGAGAAGGTGGTCCCTGTCTGTCGATGCTGCCAGGTAAATGACGTCTGAGAAAGTAATGGCGGATTTTGGATTCGCAGCCGTCCTGCTATGATATTTTTAGGGCATCATATAAGGGGAGGGGGGGGGATTTGGTTGGCTTTTGTGCAGCCCGATGTGAAGTAAAATATGCTGGCTTCATACAATAGGCCTACATACGGTTGGTTTGGGTGTGAGCCGGAATACAGCTCTGTTCTGCCCCCTGCTGGTGCGGGGGAGTGTTACTCACTGTTTTAATTTCATGGGGCAACTTTTCGTTTGGTCTGAGATAATAGTTTAGCTGCGCACGACCCTTGATGTTAAATGCCTCTCGGAATTTGCTTGGTGATTGCTGATTGCCTTTCTTGCAAGTAAGGGGAAGTTGGTCAGTGCAATGAACGAAGAAAGAAACTCGCCAGTCCATTTATCGTGTCATTTTCTTTATCTGCCTAGTCCCTTTAGCTTCCCCATTCCCTCCTGTCTTTCCTGGTGTTCTCTACATCAACGCTATCCCATTTTTTTCTTCCTCGTTCATTTTCATTCTAATTTCTTCTTCATAAGACATCGATCCATGAGGGGACAAGAGTCCTATGTTCTCATGTAAAGTCTCTGATGCCACCGAGTGGTCACTGAATACCACTGTGAGGCTAAACAAGGACAACGCCATAACCTTCAAGCCCGGAGCAGGTGAGCAGGTTAATTTTTTGCAACCAATAAATCAAATCATCAAATCAAAAGTATAAACAATCTGTATCTGTGCCTGTCACAGGACTGTAATAGGCCTACAGACTAATAAAAAGAATCATTTGGTCACCTGTCTACCTACCCACTTACCTACTACCTACTTGGCGCACTCAGTGCAAATTGCTTATGCACACTTTTTCCACAAGGCCAGGCACACCTATTGCTAAAGCTAACAAGCTAACAAACAAAAAAACAGTAGGCCTACTGTACTGCTAAATAAATCGAGAGGAAAAAAAGCGGAAGTAGAAAATGACCAGAAACAGGTTTGATAATGCATGCGGTCAAACCAGAGTAAACATTGGCATGGCTTTTCAAATGTGGCGAGTTCCATGGCATCGTTTCTGTATTTCTGTTGGACAGGTAATTATCTACATTATCTACACTTTATGTACACTCTGTTTTGCACTTTGTCTGTAAATACGTACGATAAGACAAGATAAGAAAACCCTTTATTCGTTCCTGCAAACGGGGAAATTTACAGCACGGCGGTTTGGGTGCAGAAAGATAGAAAAACTAAAAATACAGAAATAAAAAAAAGAGATGGAAAAGAAAAACAGAAAAACAAGGTGGTATCTTTCTAAGATAGAGAAAACGTGTGTGTGTGTGTGTGTGTGTGTGTGTGTGTGTGTGTGTGTGTGTGTGTGTGTGTGTGTGTGTGTGTGTGTGTGTGTGTGTGTGTGTGTGTGTGTGTGTGTGTGTGTGTGTGTGTGTGTGTGTGTGTGTGTGTGTGTGTGTGTGTGTGTGTGCGTATGTGTGACATTGCTGTCCTTCAATAATAGTATTATTATTTATCATAATATTTAGAAAATGACTACTTGAAACGTGCCTACTTAACGAATAGATCTTTTCCATTCATGTTCCTTTCAGAATCTAATCGACACTTCTCTGTCCTCCTCCTCTCCATGTCCATATTAGGCTGTCTTCCTGTATTTCATCATCAACGTGCTGTGGGTAGTGGCCACCTTCTTCCTGCAGGCCATTGGCAGTGATGTCATCAGTATCAAGATCCCAAAGTACTACCCAAACGGATCGGCGTCTGGAGAGATCCTCAAGGTATTGTATATATTATATATATATATATATATATATATATATATATATACATTCAAGTGTATTTATTATCAGACCTGCCACTTAATGTGGTCAATCTGGACCATAGCCCTTTGATGCTTCTGCTTATTCAACACACTTTGCTGTAATGATAAAAATATATTTTTGTTTTTTATGAACAATACTCTATCGCCAGGTGGAGCCTCTCAGCTTAATGTTCCTGCTGTCTTTTGCTGTTCTCCTCGTTGTTCAGTTCCTCGCCATGTTATATCACAGGTATATAACACACACACACACACACACACACACACGGATCATGTCTCTTTAGGTTTTGGATAGTGTATGACATGGGCTTTAAAGGGTTTATGGTTGAAATTGGGAACATATTTCCAGTGTTGTGTATATCTGAGGTGAATCACCCAACCCATGTCCCTCTCTCCAGGATCTACACTCTGATCCACGTGGTGTCCTACCGCAGCAAGGAGAAAGACTACCAGCAGAGAGAGGATGTTAGTGACAAGACACACACACACACACACACACAACAGTTAATACTTTCAATTCCCACTGCATTGCTATGCTTTCCCCAGGTAAAAGTTTACAATAAGGGTACATTCATTAAGTTACTCAACATGAGTTAATGACAAACAGTTAATTAGTTGTACAAATTACAAATGGATTGATAATCATTTACTAATGGGGTTCATAATAATTCTTATTACTGCATTAACTAATGTTGATTAATGGTTAATTAATGATTATAGATAGTAAAGGGTTACCCTTGCCCAAGTTTATTCTAGTATTAATTGTATCCCATGGATGTGTGTGTGTGTGTGTGTGTGTGTAGGAGGAGGAGGACATTGATGAAGGGCTGACCATCAAAAACCTTTCTACCACCAATGGATTGATGTTCACTAGTGAGGACATGTAAAACAAGACAACCGCTCGTCCGTTCAAGGAAGCATCACACGTCATAGTGAACGAACTACTGCTGCTTTTTGTCGACCAAATTGTGATATGATATAGATTTCTTAATTTCTTCGTCATTTTTCTTTTGTATTTTTTTGATAGGACCGATAGTCTTCATAAATTGTGAGGTCTAATAAATATATGGCCTTTAAAGATAATGTGTTACATTGTTTTTATTGTTGTTAAATATTAAATAAACTCAGGTAAAGGATTGTTAGGGTTAAAAGGTAAAAAAGTGAATCAATAACTCACAAATTAGTATTTTCTTCCATACTTATATACTTATTCCATACGTATGAATTAAGCACTTTAGGTTGTAATGTTTACTTGGAAAAGTGAATCGTTCTTTTCCAATAACACAAGTGATAATGTGAGTTATATTGATTCAAAATCACAACTGGTAATGTTGCAATCCCATCTGCATTTGCACCCATCAAGTGTATTGAAGTGATATATTAATTAAAACAAGTTCACGCTTCAAGGTGGTCCCAATTTATTTATTTCAGATGTATTGTCACTTTTTGTATTGTCACATTATTATACAATCTTAAACTGTTGAGTGTTTTGTGTCGAAGTGCATTGTTGGAATCCCAAGCCTGTGTAACGCATAAACACTTTTGTGTCACAAAACAACTGCCAGTGTACGCTTCAGGGCAGCGCTATATTCCGCATTATGCATATTATTATGTCAGAGCTCCACTGTCCATTGTTGCTGATATAGATAGATAGCTTGTTTTGGATTTCCACAAAATGTCAAATGAAAATAAGATTTATAAAGTGTAACAGATTTCATGAATGTAGAAAATAAAACTCAACTTTTTGTGACCACCGTCTGGGCCTTGCTTGACCTTGAAAGTTGCTTTGGATAAAAGCGTCTGCTAAATGCCCTAAATGTAAATGTAAATGTAAATGTTAGATCTCACCTAAACATCGGGACAACCCAAGTCTAGACTAAAGAGATCATATTATTGCCAGGTGAAAATGATTTACTGTGACATGTGCCTTGTTATAAAACAAGAGGAAGCTAACTACTGTTCTAAAATGGGAAACCACTATCAGCTGAAGTGTGAGGCTAACACTTACAGCAAGTCAGGAGAGACTATTATAGATAAATAATGTCTAGAAAAAGAAACAATGTTGTCTTTTTGTATACTCCAATTTTTCTTGTCCCAAAAGTAGTCATACATTAGCAGTCGCTGTTGAAGTGAAGTAAAGTCACATCTCCCTTAAAACCTGTTCAGCTTCGTCGGCCCACACGTGGGCCGGGTGACAACTAGCGGTTTTTCATTCGTCATTCGTGTGGCATTTTCATAAATCATGTTATACATTGTTGGAAAGGAGAGAGTCCCCTGATTCGATCGAAACAAACCATTTTCGGCTCACAGAAACACAGCAAGAGCAAATACAGCTCATGTGCGAGGTGTGCACAAAGACGAGGCGTGCGGTACATACCTACTAATTGTCGTCGAAGTTGGAAAAACAACACGCAGCATGGTAAATCTTGGTATCCAGACAAAGGAAAGAGTCCAGCAAACTAAAGTATCCACTCCATTTAGTCATCTAAACACCCAAACTCTGGAAATCATCAATAGAACGCTGTTTGTTGACGCTGCGAAGTTATCCAAATCGATAGGGTTTGTCCGGTCGATCACTTGTAACGTGAGACGAGGCGTGACGTCATACAGGTCTGTACTCTCCCTGTAACCAATAGACTAAGAGATCAAGCCATCCCACTTGATTCTCCAATCAGTATTGGTGTAACTGCAGTAACAGTGTGTCAGTCAAGCCGGACCACATGGTTCGCCTTCGGCCAATCATGTGAGGCAACTCGCGACTTTGTTATGCAAATTCAAACAAATAGCAGAGGCTCGCCTGAAGTCTGACGCGCAGGCCGTTCAGCCAATAGAAGGTCGCTTCTGACGTGATACAGGAAGGGAGGGGCAGGGAGAGGGCCTGCTCGCGGCAACCGAGTAGAGGTCGAGTTTTTTTCTCGATTTTCTGTTGCACACTCACATATGCACATTTTAGTTATCTCTACGATTGTACAAATGTAAGAATTAAAGACTATTTGCAACAAAGTTATTTGGTTTGTGTGGTATTGGGGTGTGACACTGTGATTGGTAAAGGACAAAAAAGAAGGAAAATAAATGGCGCACCTATCATGACGCGGCGACACCACCCATCCCGCCCCACCCCCCTTTACACACACACAGACACAGTGACATTAAACATTTAACCACTTAGTCTTTTAGTCATTTTTTGCCATTATTGAGGTTTTTGCCCTGCGCTTTCTCCAGAGAGCACTGATCCTGCATAGTATGACCTATAATCACATGCTTGGTCTCTTTGGAAAGCTGAGACCCTGTAGAATTTTATGACATTATCAGAATAACTGATATCTACTCTACTAATATCTACTCACAGTGCTGGGAAGGCTACAATATTGTTATGCAATATTATGCAAGGTCTACATTCATGCAGTACTCGGTGTTGACTCTGGCATATGAAGGGCAGCCCCCCCCCCACAAAAAAAAAGAAAAGAATAACCTTGTAGTGCTGTTCTCACGTGAATGACCCAATTGACCAAGAAAACGGCGAAGTCTGCAGGTCGCTGATGCTGCAGCGAGCGTCCCTGGTAGCACCGGCTGCAACACACGGCTTCGCGTGACATAGGCCTGGGCTGAAACTGGAGCGTTAGCCTCGCACTACAAGGTGTTTAGGCGGCTAGGTAGGTCATGGCTTAGAAAACAAAAAAAACACAAAGTCTCCCATACAATTAAGATATTTAAGTTACTTAACACGTATGCCAAAAATGGCCTCTGTACACCTTACTTATTTATATAAAACACTATAGTAAATGTTTATGTCCATTTCAGCATGGAACACTCACTGGCGCGACATGGGCGATAATGGGGCTACATGCATCGACACTGGTATTATCTTTGATAACTTCAACAACGCTCATTTCCGTAGAAAAACGACTCGTTCTTGATAAAGTAGACATAGAGCTTCAATAACCTGGTCTTTGAATTAGGCTACGATTAAGTTTAAGTAGACCTGCATATAAAAAGGATAGCAGGCTCTTTGGTGGAGCCAAAGATTCTATATTAGGCCATCCTTAAAAATATTTCTGTTTGCAGTAACAACCCAAAAAATTTTAAAAGAATTTGGTCAATACGTCGGTATGAATTTAAACAAATTTGCATATCGTGACGTCACTGACTGGGTCTCCAACCCATAAAAGTTTAGTTTCCTTGACATCAGTCGACACGTCACTGTAAGACTCGAGGGGAGAAGGGATGGGTAAAGATCTGGGCACAGTTCTTCCAGAACTTCGTGTCCCGTTATAGCGGTGTCGAGATATTTCAATGCATTTATTTAATGTATTGCTACGGTTTATTTATACAGCCCTTTACAACAATCCTTTCGGTGTACCAAAGTGCTTCACAGCAGGTAATAAATAAAGAGAAGAATAAGTAAAAACAATTAAAAACAATGAAAGAACAATGAAAAACAATAAAATACAACAAAATCGAATAAGATAAAATCAGATAAAAGTGTTAACATACTACTGGGTATTAAAAGCCATCCTAAATAAGTAGGTTTTTAGCCTAGATCTGAAGAGGCCCAGGTCAGAAGTAAGACGCTGTTAAAAACGTTGAAAATAAACATTAAAAGTTTAAAATCAATTCTGTAAATGACAGGAAGCCAGTGAAGGGAGTTAAGAACAGATGTGCACACGTCTGTTAGTGTTGGTTAAAAGACGGGCAGCAGCGTTTTGCACCAGTTGACGCCGACATAAATTGCATTGCAGTCGTCTAACCTTGGATGTATTAGGGCATGGCCTTCTCAAGGTCATTTCATCATTTCAACCATTGATGAAATGAAGCGAATATAAAAGAAAGAACGTAGCCTACGTGTGTATGTAGGCAATTTATATTCGCGATACTTACTAAAATATAATGAATAGGATTTTATTCTATTTGCATTAGTTGTTTGAAGAGTAAAAAAACGGTCTTAACGCAACTTTCCCTATGGGGATTAATAAAGTATCTATCATCTCTATCTTTACAACCGGCAAGTCGGTCGGAACGAAATATCTTTAAGGATGGCCTTACTGCCTCCTTAACACTCTCTGGTGGAGCTCTGAGTCAGAGCCACTGGAGGAGGAGGACCTGGTGACAGCGATGAGCAGTCATTATGTTACCAGAACCCGACCCGTGCACCTGAAAACATCTCTGCGGATCTGCATGATTCACGAGAGGCTCATTTTCAGGTCGAAAAAAAACAGAAGAATCACACCCGATATCTAAAAATAATATTGGCCATTTGGAATTCCGCCTGGGTATTACCCTACAGAAAACACTGCTGAATACTCAGTTTTTGTTGTTTTTCCATGTACTTTGAACCTGTATTTGGTAAGGCCTGTGGCCCCATTGAGCCACAGGCCACAGGGACACTCAAAAAACGATTCTTATTTTTTAGGCGAGGATAGAATTTCAATTTCCTCTGTGGCTGAGCTGGCATTACTCACACTTGGATATGAAACTACCAAGGCTTAGCTTTCAGGAATGATCAAGCTTTTGTCTGTAGTCCTAGGGCTTCAAGAACAGAAACCATTTAAGTTTGGGTATGTCATTTGTATGTCAAAAATGGGGGGGGAGGGTGGAACTGCAAGTGGTTATCAAGGAGCAAATTTGTGATGGAACCCAGAAAGAGAACAGGTAAGGACATTGGCAGCGCCATGGCCCTCCACCAGAGGGCGCCAGATTCAGCTCCACAAGAGGGCGCCAGAACACAGCTCAACAAACAATTGACCATTGGAGAAAAGGATGCATGAAAAAATAAAGAATTCAACTGCACAAATGAGTCACTTATTTTCCATCAGAATACTTTTAATAAAGTAACATTGTGTCAATGCATTTGGTATCCAAGTGCAGTAAATACAGGCAATAATTGCAAGGCAATCATTTAATGTGTTTGAGCAGTAGGTGACGCAATGGGAGTAAATCAGATTTTATTACCCACCGCCACTTACTAGGTATGCATGTTTGGCCCAAGCACACCTACAGTCAACAGCTCATCTCCAGGCAGGCAGCCCCACCACACAGGCCCAGAGGCACGCGGGTAGACGGTGTCGCTCCAGAGCGAGGCCGGGGGACGGACGGCACATGTGTTCAGTAATCAAAGGCCTCGCCGAAGCTGCGTTTCTGTCCTCCTCTTCCTCTTCCTCTCCCCCCTCCTCCTCCTCTACCAAAGCTACTGCCTCTGTTGTTTCGGAATCCGTTTCCTCTCCCGCCTCTGAATCCTCCCCCACGGCCCCCTCCCCCGCGGCCCCCGAAGCCCCCGGAGCCCCGGTCTCGGGTGTTGCCCGGCTTCTCCTCCAGCTCAGGGAGCTCCGTGGCGATGCTTAGTTGCCATCGGCGACCATCCTGCCAAGATTCCTGATGGGAGGGGAAAAAAAACAAAAAAAAAACGAGCAACGTGAGGCAACTTCCGGGGGCCAGCGGACGGACGACAGGCGCGTGGAATCGCGTGTTTTGCAGCGCATTCATTATGTAGCACGTTCATTATGTAGCACTTCAGCGAATTGCATAAAACACGATGAGCTTTAGAGGGACAGGAAGCGAACTCAAGAGGGACTCGGAGGACACAGAGGGAATAGCAGAATGATAATCCTTACCTGAGCCATGTTGGCTTTGTCCGCGGCGAGATCGAAACAAACTCCCTGTTTAGAAGATAAAAGACAAGACGATGAGGCTCAAAGTCATTCGTTGGGAGGCACTGCGAGCATACGGTGGTACCGCCATCACTTCCACTGGTACCGCCATCACTAAAAGGAGGAAAAGGTCGGAAATCCCAACTCTTCTCCGTTTTGGCACCGCAGTGGTGGAACGAGCTCCCGGCCAATGTCAGGACTGCAGAGTCACTCCCCATCTTCCGGAAGAGACTCAAGACCCACTTGTTCAGAGTTCATCTGAACCCTGCATAACCTTACCCTCATGCTCTTATTTGTTGTACGTCTTGGCACTTTAATTGCCCTTTGTAAGTTAGCACTTTGATCGCTCTTTGTAACTTGGCACTTAGTCAGAGATGTTGTATACTAGCAATGGTTAATCTAGCAATTGAAATGCTTGAAACTTGTTCAGGTGACTTTCTTACTGTATTAGCTGCAATGAAATGTTTCACCTTCTTATGACAAATGTACTCTTTGTAAGTCGCTTTGGATAAAAGCGTCTGCTAAACGCCCTAAATGTAAATGTAAACAACAGTAATGGCGTCTGCGTACCTTTCGGCCTTTGAGGAAGCACAATCTGTGGATGTGGTTCTCGATGTCCTCGCCCAGCTGTTCTTTGATGGTTTTCCATGCGTAGCCCAGATTGTGCATCTCCTGGGAACAGTCCAGCTGCATGGTGGTGTAGCCCTGGAAGCAGAGACACAAGCACGCGCATGTGACAACCCAGCAGTGTCGTCCCACTAGACTTTGACCGTGTTTGTCTCACACATTGTCTGGCTTCACCAGTGTGGGAAAATGCAGCCGTTGCTTTTTTGTTTTTAGCACACTTTGAAGAAAACCGCTAGAATTCTGAGTGTTTTGAAGTTAGAGAAAGGAAAGGCCCCGAGGCCGCGACTTGACTTAAGGATGGATTTTAAAAACTATTTCATAGGTGGCATTCACAAATATTGCTGTTTATGTGTGTGTTGTGTGTGTGTGTGTGTGTGGGCATGTGTTCAAGTTCAAGTCGTTTATTATCAAAAGTGCAGCATCGGTCAGTCATACTGTACAATGAGATGTTTTTTGCAGTTAAGTGTGTGTGTGTGTGTGTGTGTGTGTGTGTGTGTGTGTGTGTGTGTGTGTGTGTGTGTGTGTGTGTGTGTGTCTGTGCATGCGTGTGTGTGTGTGG
>OMKI01050442.1:0-15844 GCA_900302315.1 Phycis blennoides
ATCGACAACCCCTCCTGCCTCCCTTTCTCACTCGCTATCTCTCCCTTCCCTTCCTCCAGCTCCCTCTCTCTTTCCCTCCCTCTCCCTCACAGCCTCTCTCTCTCTCCCTCTCTCTCTCTCTCTCTCTCTCTCGCGCGCTCTCTCTCTCTCTCTCTCTCTCTCTCTCGCGCGCTCTCTCTCTCGCGCGCACGCTCTCTCTCTCTCTCTCTCTCTCTTTGATGTCTTGAAGAGTTGGAATCTTGGCTTCTAAGCTGTAGCAGAGATGTATGGCGCCTTATTTAATCTCCGCGTGTCTCCGACGGAGCAGCCTGCCGATGTGCAGCGGAGCCGCGGTCTGAGGCAGCAGCTGATCCGCGACTCAGCGGCAACAAAAGAAAGTGGAAAATAAAACACGTCGTGTATCGTGCAGCGCGCCATCCATTCACCTGCTCAGCCCACACACACACACACGCACACACACACACACGCACACGCACACACGCACGCACACACACGTACACGTACACACACACACATGTGCACGTACACACACGCACACACTCTCTCTTTCTCACACATGACACACACACACTCTCTCTCTCTCTCTCTCTCACACGAGAGGCACACACATGCATGCTGTTTCACAGACACACACACACTCTCACACACACACACACACACACACAGGCACACACACTCTCACAAGCATGCTGTTTCACGGACACACTCTTTCTTTCGCGGACACACAAAGACCGACGCATGCATGCATGCACACAGAAAAATATGAATTAACAATGAAGAGGATGTGTAGATGATCCACAGCCGCAATGCTTGTTAGCATACTGAGCATACATGCGGGTGGGGGAGTGAGAGAGAGAGAGAGAGAGAGAGAGAGAGACTGTGTGTGTGTGTGTGTGTCAGTGAGAGAGCCGGAGTGAGTGAGAGGGGAGAACGAGGAGGGGGAGAGAGTGCTAAACACTAAGTGGAGGTGGGAGGCTTCCAGTGTCAGCGCTGAAATGAAGAGCGAGTGGAAATCCACTCCATGACGCCAATCAGTGGCGAGCGAGGCACCGCCAACCCGCCCTGACGGGCCGACGGGCGCGGAGTGGTCCGCACATGAGCGCCGCGCCGCAGAGGGTCCTGTGAACGGCCGCGGCGTCAGGGTCCCCCCTGGGCCCGAGGTCAGACGCCACCGACCTGTGTGTGTGTGTGTGTGTGTGTGTGTGTGTGTGCGTGCGACTGCGCGCGTGCGTGTGCGTGCGTGCGTGCATGCGTGCGTGTGCGTGCGTGCATGCATGCGTGCGTGCGTGTGCGTGCGTGCGTGCATGCGTGCGTGTGAGTGCGTGTGCGTGTGTGTGCCAGCGTCCTCCCCGGGGCGTGACACTGAGGTGCGTGTTCGGGTCCGACCCCGCTGCTCTGGGTTCGTCTAGTACAGTCTGCGAGAGGCACGCCGGTCGCCAGGCCTCCGCAGCGTCACAAAAAAAGTCACCTCGGACCAACGGCCGCCAGAAGATTCCTTCTCATCTTGACGGCCGTTTGCACGGCGGGTGAAAGCAGCGGATGTTCTGCTCCAAACACAGACACGGAAAAAAAAAGAGGGGAGGAACATTTCCGTTGGGGGGGGAGAGAGGGAGGGAGGGAGGGAGGCGGCAGAAGTGCCTGGAGACCAAGCATCCAGACTTAATCGAGAAAAATGGCTGTAATAACACTAACAGCAATAACTCTGCTTCCGGGGCCGCCGCGTTCCGGCGCGTTCCATCAGACACACACGCTGTGCCGCGTGCCGTGGCCATACTTTACACTAATGATTTGACACGTCAAGTCGTTCACAGTCCCGGCCGGCTCTCACCTGGGAAATAATGGGTCACAGCAGTCCATCTTTCTAACACTCACCCTGTCTCTCTCCCTCCTCTCTCGCTCTGCCTCTTTACGGCTCTTTCAGCATCCTATCAAACTCCGTCCCCTTCGTCCTCTGACTCAAGCCAGTGTTTTCTCTCTCTCTCTCTCTCTCTCTCTCTCGCTCTCTCTCTCTCTCGCTCTCTCTCTCAAGGTTACAAAGAGCAGGTGGGAGTTTACTTTCTGAAGGGGGAGTCACAGAGGAACCTGGCTCTCTCTCTCTCTGCCCACACACACACACACACACACACACCTACCGTGTGTTGCGTCGACGCCACGCGGCCGCCGTGCCGACAGGACTCCTGTGAGCCCTGGGCGACCGCGTGACCCCCCCTCCGCTGGGGGGCTGCAGGCGGGCTGGCGCTAAGAGAAGTCGCATGGCCCTTCTGGTTCCACGGAGCCACAGAGTACAGAGTACCAGTACGGCGGGGCGGGTGTGAGAGTACGTGCACATGAATAACTGGCCAAGTGAAGGATTGCAAGGCACACCACAACACAGAGAAGTCTTTCTAGTATTCTGACAAATGCACTTATTGTAAGTGGCCTTGGATAAAAAGCGTCTGCTAAATGCCCTAAATGTAAATGTATGTATAACTGGAGCTATTTTTTTTTTTGGGGGTTCCTTGGCATCTTCTGAGTAACGTTCACGGCGTTCACATTGAAATGATTAATCGCTTTGGTTTTTGGGGGGCGGAGAAGCGATTCACCATCAATGACGCGTGTCTGCTCCGCGTCTAAATGTGGTGAGCATTACAAAGTGTTAGCCTGTACTTAGCATCGTGGCGCCGACAAGACGCCAGCGGCAGCGCAGAATACAACTGGGTCACGTCCCGGGCAGCGGGGGCCAATCACGAGGAGGCGGACAGTGGGGGTGGAGCCTGAGGAGCAGACGCAAGAGCTGGAGGTCAGACATTGTCGAGAGAAAAAAAAACAAAAAACAAGAGTGAACAAGGTCTGCGGTCCATAATTGCCCTTTATGTTTGTGTCTCTGGCAACCGAGTGACTTTCTAACACAGCCTCAAACACTTTGTCATTATGTCTATTGGTGATGTACAACGCACTGAGGTCCTACTTTGTGTGTATGTGTGCATTACTGCACCTTATCGTCGTCGTTATCAGGCTTCCCACGGCGGGCTCCGGTGGGCCGTTTCTTTAAAGGAAAACGCCACCGTTCTTCCCTACTGAACGATGCTCCTTCATGATCTTAGACCAGTTGATGAACACCTCTCTCGCCTGCGTGCGTGCACTCAATCGCTCTGGCGCGCAGCGCTACTTTGGTAGCATGTAGCTTGGCCCGTTATATTCCTTAGCATCCAAAGGGGGGCTGAAGTTAGAAGCCACCATGCACTTCCACATTTTCCCTATTTAAATACGGTTACGTGAGTAGTTACACCACCAAAGTATGGTTACACAAAATGAAACATGCCGATTTTCTAAGCGGATAAAAAGGATAACTATAATGTATGGCGGAATAACACCTGGTAGCACTTCGACGTCGGCGCAGTAATCCCGTTACTTCCGTCAATAGAACCAACGACTACAGGTAGTGCAGGCGACGGCGTGCAGGTCACGTTGGTTCTACTGACGGAATATAATGGGCCAAGCTACATGCTACCAAAGAGCGATTGAGTGCACGCACGCAGGCGAGAGGTGTTTATCAACTGGTCTAAGATCATGAAGGATCTTAGACCGCCAACTCAACATCAGGAGGCAACATTCTGTTAACTGTACATTTATAGTGGAATGAATGAATCAAATGTATAATAAGGACATGTACAAAAGGCTTTAGTAATAACTGAAAGCAGGGGATGTGGCAGTATGCTGTGAGACAACATGCCACGCGGGGGATCCAGTTAGGACCGGTGTTGGTGCCGAGACCTCGGACCTTGTGGCCCCGGACCCGGCCCGCAGAGCAGAACGTGTTCTGGAGCCACGCGGCTTCCGGCACCGGCAGACATTGTGTATCTTCTTACTGAATTGCTGATTTCTCGCCGTGGAAACACAGAACAGTGATTCTGAGTCTGGACCAGAGACGTGACGTAGCAGGATGTAGAAACGAGGTTCTGCAGCAAAGTGAAATACGACACAGCTACAGAGCATTCAGAACGACGTTTCACTCCCGTGGTGTTGCTCTGGTTCCGCGTTGCCGATAGCGAGGTCCACTAAACGGACAAAACGTGAAGGCACGAAGTTCGGCGGCAAAGTCGGCGCCTTCATTTTCCCTTTGGTGCCAGCGAGTCAACACCTCGCAAGAGTGGACAGCAGAGACGAATCGGCCGGAGACGACAGACGACAGTTTGTACCACAGATAATTACAAAGAACCCAAAGAATTACAGAAGGACAATGTAAAAAAAAAAAAGAAATATTAATCTTTAATGACACAGGCTATATTTGTACATGACAGTAGACTATCGGAAACGCCCGTTCAAAGAGGCATAAGAAACCCTCTCGACAATGTGGGGGAAAAAAAAAAACTGAATACGCAAAATGTGGTCTGTTAATAGATCAAAATCGACTTAAAGTTAAATAAGTAAATATACAGTTCAGCATCTTGTACAATTAAATAAAACATAACATTTACATAAAGAGCACCAGTTCAAGAATGAGGATATTTAAATTAACAACTGACCTTTCCATATATATATAAACAGTACAGTACAGGTCCGCGGAGCCGCGTCACATGAAGCTGAGCGCTAGTCCGCCTGCGTGGAATGAATGCGCTGTGGATTTCCTCCACAATGTAACAGGGAATACCTCCCGGTGCTCTGAGAACTCCTGTAAGATATCATTTCAGCATTTTTTGTGCCGAGTTGTTGTGGGCCAAATCAACCTGAATCAAGTTATCATTTTTCCTTATTATCATATTTGTGCGTGTGCGGAGGTTGGATGCGGGGGGTGATGTAACAAGTTATTTCAATTCAAACGATTCTGGAAATTATGAGCTCTGGCCCATGCATGTTATTCCCCAACAGAGCTGTCCTGGAACTCTTTGTTCCCGGTTGTGGGAATCATTTGGAAGGACTACTGTTGATGCAGGAGCCTCCTCTCTTTACGCCCGGCCCGCTCTGACCCTAATTCAACACGACACGCCGACACTTCACTGTCGGTGCGGCGCCCAGAGACACACGCGTACATGCGGTGGGCCAAAGGACGTATGCTGTAGCACAGTACGTCGCCAGAGCCTCTTTGAAGCAGAACCCTTCGGATCTAGAACGTTCCGAGCTCCATCAGCGGGAAAAAGTGGGCCGAGTGGCGGAACGCAAAAAAAAAGGTTCTGCCGTGTTCCAAAGACGAGGCAGATTACTCCTACAATGTAAATGTAACCCCAAAGTGGCAGCTGCCGATCACAAAGTAACTTCATGGTCAGATATCAACATCCTCATGCGTTTACAAAAATCCATCCCTGTTGGCTAAAATGACAACATTCTGTGTTCCTCTCCAAGCATCGATCAGGTCCAGCCCTGCATGGTGAAAGCAGATTCTTTTCAGTCACTCAGAATAATGCAGAATTGACGACAGTATAACTGTACATACAGAGTTAGGGTAAACCGTTCTAAAAACAAATGTGTAGAATTAAATTAAAGAATTGTCTAAAAGTCCCGTCGTTCGTCACAGGTCACGCACAAAGCTGCCATTCCACCGTGACGGTAGGAAAACGGTCATGGGGCTCCAGTTTGTACTGCCATACATTGTACAGGAAGTAAAACACCGTGAGACATTTCATAGGGACGGAGTTCAGTCATATTTACCAACATGGTGAATGCATTTCTCCCAATTGTATTTTCATTTTGGTACCACCAGATTATTATTCCCAGGAGTGAAAATAGGGGGTATTCCCCATCTTTAATTGAATGTGATTATCTATTGTCATCTGTGTTATCTAATGTCATCTCATTTTGCAACTAAAATGATTATGCTTTACTTACATTACTATCCAGCCAATGGTTGGTTTAATGTTATGCTAAAGACAGATGGTCGTATTCGAATGAGGCCCAGGTATCACAAGTGAGCCACATCTGACTCATTAATTTAACAGGTAACGTTTTCCATAGAAAACCTGGCAAAACAGGCAAGTGTAACAGACATCACCGACCACTAAATCAATGTCATCATTTGGTAAAACATGTCTGTATAATATCCCTTCTTAAATCGAAAAGAATCAGTAATGTTCTGTAACAATCCAATAAAAAAAGAAGTAATCATTCAGCATCAATTGAAAAAGGATGTTATTTGTAATGCAAAAACGTTAAAATCTTCTCTTGTGCACCTGAATATGCAGGTGGAGCTTCTGGAGGGCGGTGGACATGACTTAGTCCGAGTACTGTAGGTCCAGGTCCACGGTGCCATCCGTGACCACAAGCCTCACTCTCTTGGGCTTGTTGGAGCCTGTGGAGTGTGACGCTGTAGAAGGTCCGTAGTGTGGTGTGAATGGGTGGTCACCAGAGTGGCCCTGTGGCTGCGTGTCCTTCTTGTAAGCATCCTCATGGCTTTTGAACCCTGAAAACCCCCCCGGGGGAAAAGGGGCCACATTTGAGAGCTGGGGTCCACAGGGCTCGAGCACTAGTCTGCCTTGGGTGCCAGAAGGCTCCATCAGGCAATGGTAGGTGTAGTTTGTAGGACCCAAGCCTGAGCAAGTCAGACTCTCAGCCCCCTCCCTGAGCCCCAGGGTGAGGGAGTGATCTCCGCTGAAGTTGAGTACATAAGGGGGACCGTGACAGGCTTGGGGAAAAGGGGTCGGGCAGGATGACGACAACTTATTTGCCGATGCTGGTGTACCAGGGAGAGCACTGTGGGATACTTGGTGCGCATTGTGCGGAAACAGAGACGGAGTGACAGGGGGGCCGAGGGTAAAATCAAAAGTGTCGTGCTGAGCATATGATTGCTGGTGCTTGTCAGGAGCCAAGGTTCGTGTTCTCTCCCCAGTCAGGTGTTTGCCTGGTGTTGGCCCAGAACTCTCAGGCACTTTACTGGGAAAGAAGAACGGCCTTGGTAGTGACGCAAAATTTGTGTGTACAAAATTGTTTTCAATAGTCTGGGCTTTGTCAGACAATGCCCTACTCTTGGTGAACGACTGGGGGAACACAGAGTTGCCTTGGGTGCCGTGAGCGCTTGTCGTAACAGGGTTATTGGAGTTATAGTGATGCACACCACCCTTATTGGAGGGAAACCCTTGACTTACAAAGTTCCCCTTGCCATAGTCTATACCGGTGCCAGCTCTATCACTATGCTGGTTCCTCTCTCTGTCACTGAACCGTTTAAACATCGCAGGTGTGCCACCAACAGGGACGCTGTCTTTGAAAGGTGCACTGCACAAATTCTGAGTCTGTTTGCCGCCTTGATACTTCAGAACCCTGTGAATGACAGATGAGTTTTTGTCTTGGAGACTGAACAGATTGTCTGTAGGAGTCGGTGTTTTTACATTAAAGAGTTGAGAGGAGAGGAATTTGTTTGCCGTTTGGTGGGAGTGGACAGACTTAGCTGAGCAACTCTGGGGTACTGCATTATGCTGATTTATGGGGAAGATCTTGGGTTTGTTGGGAATGTTCACACGATGAAATGGACCCAGGTTTCGAAGATGAGACTGGGACTTTGGCGGTCCAGTGCCTGCAACTGTTTTAAAGTTGGCACTCTGACTGGAGGGATAGGAAGAGTTCATCTGAGACTGGGATGTAGCAGTGGCAAAACCCTCACCAAATAACTGAGGTTTGCTTCCCAGAGTCATGGGATGGGCTTTGGACTCCTCTTTGGACATCGACCTTGCCCCTGGATTTTTATTCAAAAAGCGATCCATGGCTGCTGCTTCAGTGCTGCTCAAAGATGGGAAACTGAAGTTCGAGGTGAGCGGCATTTTGTCTCTGGGGTGGTCCTTCACTGTGTAATCCAGGGGAACGCAGTCACCTTTGGAGGAACCAAGGTTTGGCAAAAATGGGAGGTCTTCACTGTTGAAATTGTTGCCTGGACTGGGAGAGCCAAGATATGGCGTTTCTGCATTCCATGCATCGGAGGGGCTATGGGACAGGGGGCTGCTGAAGGGGTCCGTGGGCGGGTCTAGAGGACAGAGATCCGATGGCGATGTTGGCATACATTCCTGCGCCTGATAATAACCTTCAAAGTTGAGATACTGGAAGTCCAAAAGGTCGTCGTCGCAGCAGTTCAGGAAGCTGGGATCATTGTTAAACATGCTGTCCTGAGAGGAGAACGGCGGGGAATGGGATAAGGGCTGGATGACCGAGGCAGACGCGGTCGGACAGGCTGCTTTTTCCAAGGCCTGAGATTCACACAGGCCTTCAGATAGCCGGGACAGGCTATTGTCAATCTGTTGGAGGGTATGACTAAGACAAGAGGTGGTGGGCGTTTCTATGGCAGCGCTTTGGCGCATTCGCTCCACTCGGTGCCTCGGCCTCCTGCCTACACTGCTCATCTCCGCCACTAGCCTCCCCATCCCTCTATCTGGAGAAGATGCCATACCCCCAGCTGCTGCGCTGTCATTAAAAGGTGAATACAGCGACAGTGGTGACAGGGACAGGGAGAAATGTGGGCATTCCTCTTTGAGCTCCACAGTGCTTATTTTGCCATATTTTCCTTTCCCTAGCCCTACACTGTTATCCATACAATCCTGTCTATAGTGTCTTTCGACCTTGGGCTTTGCCTCAGTCTCATCATGGCTTTCCACTTCCCAAATGTCATCGTCCCTTCTTCGTAGTTTGATCCTCGGCAACAGGACGCCTTCCACTTTTAATTTTGGTTTGAGCTCACTTTCAAAACGGCAGCTGCTCTTAATAATAGGATCTTCCATTTTGGTTTTTTGGTCGACAGAAAGTGTGGTTTCAAGGGCATGACTGTTAATTTGACTCTTTTCTAATTGCTGCCTATTCCTACAAACTTCAGTGTTCAGGTCGTCCTTGCTCTCCACGGCGGCCTTTTTAGGATCCAAGACTTGGCTCAGATCGGAATTCAAGCTTGTAGAAAAAACATTTGCTTGACTTTTGACCAACCTCTGAGCCCTCTTTTTCAAATGATGCAAGTTATCCTTGGATCTGATACTAGCTTTGACGTGGGCCTGGGCAGCCTCCATCTCCATGTTTAAGACCGACACCGAATCCATTATAGCCTTAAACGGGTCACATGCTGGAGAGTCCTCCTTTTTCAATTGCTCTAAAGACCATTTCTCGTGTTTCAACTTGTCCAGCTCCCAAACCCTCCCCCGCTTCCTTTTGAAACGAATCTTAAACTGCTCCGTTTCTTTGTCCACGACGGTCTGAGGGGATGAGACGTCTGCTTCCTCAGATCCAGTGTTCGTGCTCTGAGTCTTGTCGTGGTTGGGTATGAATACGGCCTCATCTTGCTTGTCCTCGGTGGGAGTTTCCCCAGGGTCCGCCCCGTCTCCAGCGTTCACCAGCTCGCCCGTGTTCCTCGACATGCGGGTTTGACGAATCTCTAGCGCTTTGTAGCGAAGTCCTTTGACAAAAAAATTTTGTTTCGCCGCCCACCCGCTCAACTTCTGAGCTTCACCTTTTCTTTGTCTCACCTTGCTTTCTCGAGTCGTCGCTCCACTCCCCGCGGTGCAATCAGGCGAGTCCAGCGCCTTCTCTGCGGGAGCTTGGAGTTCAGTCGCTTCTGTAGGGACCTGGTCAGAAGGGGGTGAACTTGGGGTCTGCTCAGAGTCTAAATCCATGGAATTTCGAAACATGCGTTTTTTTAGTGGAATGTTGGACTGGGTCAGTGAGTTGCTGTCTGGGTGAACATTAGCGGTCACTTTAGACGGGGTCGGGGATCCTGGGGGACCTGGGGACCCTTGGGGAGATGGCGAATCAGTTGTTGGCTCAATTTTTTTTTTTTTAAGCAACCTCTGCACACAATCTGGATTTACCCCCGGCTCGTTTTTTGCAACAGCCTCTTTACTTGGAAGGGGCTCTGCTATTTCTTTGTTTTCTGAAGTATTCCCTAGTCGCCTGGTTCTTAGACTTCTTAAACGCCTCTTCTGCACCACACGACAAGCCTCGTCCCCCCGTGTTTGACTTGACTCCTCATCACGTATCTCAATGATGTGTTGTGTTACATTGCCATGCCCGTCTTTATGAACTGAGGTAGGAATCTCATTTCTCACAATACCACCTTCCACATTATCTTTTTCACTTTTTACATTTTTAGATGTCAGTAAGATATCAGTAAGAAGGACTTTCGCCTGTTTAATGGCAATATCCCGTTTCTCCCCACTAGCCATCTTAATTACATCCTCAACAACGTGGCTACGTGTGAGCCCTTCTGCATCCTCACTGGCTTCAGGTTTGCTGCCCGAACCATTGGTATTGGAGTTTGTAAAGTGTTTGTAGGTCTTTCGCCCTCCGCTCGCCTCGGTGTAAGACTCGCCCTCTTTTTTAATTGTTTTACCGTTAACGTTTGTTCCACGCTCTTCTTCAGCAACGTCCTTCTCCACCTGACCCTGGTCTTTCCCTGAGGCCTTCTGGGTCTCGCTGACGGTGTCATCTGCCGCCTCCTCTTTGCACGGCAGGCAGTTGACGGGCCCGGGCGCCCGTCTGTTTCTCAGGCTCATGTTATCAATGGGCTTGAAAAACATTTCCCGTACCCCCTTCTTACTGTCAGCCGTGGAGGCCTCTGAACTCACAGCCGGTGTGGGCCTCGGGCCTCGTTTCTGCGTGGACACCACAGCGTCGGCCTTCACCGCCAGACTGGCTGGTCTAATGCGCAGGATTCTGTCTGAAGGTGGCGTTCGACCTTTCGCCTTCTCGATCAAACCCTTGCCCTCGTTCTCTTCGGTGGCCCTCTCTGCTCCTATACTTTGTGGCAGCTTTACCCTTGTTAAGTTTACTGTAACATACTTCTTCAGGGTTGGGATCTGGCCGACTGCATTTTTCACTAATATGTCCGGGACACATTGAAGAAATCCCACGGCTTGCTGTGTATGCTGGTTGGTCTGGCTTGTCTTGTTCGTGGCCAACAACACAGACCTGGTAGCCCTCTGTTCGATGTGCTGCATGACAGGTATTGGGGGCCTGTCTTCCTTTACTGCAGCACAGGTCTCATTGATGGAGTAAGAGCCAGTGGAGGTGGCCTTGCTGAGAGCGTTGGGGCACGTGCTTTGGGTCTTTGTAACATCGTCCATTTCATTTTCTTTGTGGAAGTTTGCGTAGATTTTTTTGTCCATGTCTGTGAGAGGACAAACCGCCAACTTATCCTTTGTGTTGCCCGAGCCCGTTGGAGTTCTGCACGAGTTTTGAATCATGCTCCTGGTTCTGGTAGTCATCTTTGGGTAAACTACTGGTGTGTCTACCACTGTTAAAGGACTCACACCAACTCCCATAGCTGTTGTCCCACTATCTTGGGAAGAGACAGAGGAGTCGAGAGTAAATGGCTTCAAGTTTACCTCCCCGAGAGTTCTAACGCTGACATTTCCATTACCGGCCATCGTGTCATGTATTGAGCCTAGCTTAGTGTGATTGTCTTTTGGCTTTGGCTTTACGTCTTCCAAACTCAGGAGCAGGGCCCTCTCTTTGCTTTTGGGGTCTTTACAATGCAGCAGGAACGCCACCGTGTGGCGCTGCACTCTGATTCTCAGATCCTTGAGTTGAATCTGCGATGAGAGGCAAACTGACAGGTCCTGTCTGGTGGCGGAGGGAGAGAAATGTTTCTTCTCCGATCTCCTGTGCTTAGCTTGTCTCCACTTCTTTGTCTGAGTCAATTTTCTGCTGATCAAGGCGTTTCTCCTCATCTGTTGGGTGAAGGAGTTCCTCGAGGGGATGGCTGAGAGAGGGAAGGAAAAGATTACGTTAAAACAAAATCAGAATTTACATCTTAACGGCCCATTGCTGCAAAATAATTATGTGTGATAAGCATATACAAGTTAAAAATAATTCAGGATGACTAAAGCTACAAATTTATGCTGATAATAAGGACATTGCATATACATTGCTCTGCCAAAAATGATACACAGCCACCGACTCCTGCACAGGCTGGGCCTCTTACTCCATTTGGAGGCCCTCCCTGATACAGTGGTCCCTCCAATAAAAGTAAAACACTTTCCAAACGAGACTCAAAATAGTACAAAGCTTGTACAGACAGTCAAATCACGAACTTGGAAAAATGTTATATGATTGGCATGATATAATATTTGTGTTCATGTTGACAGCAACAGTTGAAATGAAAATACTACAAATGCATTCTGGGATACTTCTTATACACCTTCCTCACATAGCCAGCATCTACATGAGCTCTGTTCGTAGCGCCACCTGGAGGGCAAAAACACGACTACCACCTCTTGTCAAATTGGGACACCCTACACTATGTGGGAGTGTGTGAAACAGAATAGCGTGGAGGTGTAGGGAGTGGGGCCAGCTTTGAGACAACGCTTTAATGCCTACTTGGAAAAAAACATCAAATTTGCAAGTATTAGATGTAGAATGCATTAATGTTCTCCCAAATCTTTCATTAGATGGAATGAAACGTGATCTCTCCCCATAATCTTGATTAACGACAACTCCAAAGGGTAACCGATCAGACGCCACCTCATGAGGAGATGACGACAAACCAAGCGGTGTAAAGCCCGGTCAAGTGCGTCGAACGAAGACGCTGGAGGTCAGGGGTCAGCTAAACGTTCCACGTCCTCGTGTGAAGAGGAGCCCCTGGGCGTGCGCCCACAGAGCAGCCTCCCATCCCGCCGTCCCACCCAGCAGCCAGAGCTCTCCGACCCCCTTTCCGTCTTCTCCGTGCCGCCCCGCCCCGCTCACAGGCAGGTCAGGTCCCTCCCCGTGTCCCACTTAGCAAGAGCCCCTGCTCACAGCCCACATCTGGCAGGTCCTCGCTGGCTATTTGGCTGCTAAAAATGTGAAAAATGAAATCTCTAAAATGAGCAGGTCTGAAAAGGTTTACCCTGAACAACCCTGCGCTACACGTGCTTTATATTAGGTCTATCTGATAACAGCCACGATACAACTTCATATCTTAACCAACGTCCGCATCAGACAGCAGGTCCATGTGTGATGGATGAATCATCCGGAATACATGGGCTGGTACATGGAAATGATGGGCTGCAAGTAATAATGGCAACTTAAAATTCAACTTAAAGCTGCTGTAGGCAAGACTGGGAGTTGTAAAGAGATGGGGTTTGAAACTCAACGAGCCAAAAGACAACGCTATATTTCTGCCTTTGAAAAGTGTTGCATTCACACGCAGTGTGCCCGCATGTAATTAGTAGGCAAGATGGAACTCTGCCCTGAACCAATCAGGGAAGAGATGCCCCGATTGATCAGAAATGAGCCAGCCAGGAGTGGTCAAAAATAGAATATATTATCTACATATACATTTCCCTCCCTCATTATCTGAAGGATGGCGATGGCATTTCTAACAAATGACACTGAAATTATAGACCTTACAACTTTTACTAATTTCAACAAAATAGTTTCTACTTGTACCTTTTACTACGGCTTGATGAACAACAGACGACATGTCGTACTAATCCTTATTGCATTTTGATTTACATTGCGATATTTGCCTCACACCTTTTTTGCTCGGTGGGCCTCATTAGATTGCACTTCAGCGGCACAATGACTGCATTACCCCTGTTTTGACACCCCCACAGTGCTGCCGCTACCTGAGTGAGCTCCCAGGGAGGCGGGTCTCGCGGGGCCCCTCTTCTGAACCAGACGGCGCTCTCTCAGCAGGTACGCCTGGCTCCCGCTGTCCTTTGTCTCCTCGCAGTCGGGCAGCTTCCCCCGGTGTTTAAAATGGCCCTCTCCTTTCCTGCAGGGGGTGGGGGGGGAGGGGTACACAAAGCGTAGATGAATCCCACTTGAGAGGTCCGCGGCGTGCGCTCAGGCTCTATACGTCAGGAGGCGCTCCGACACGACGGCTGGGGGGGGAAACAGGTGAGTGGCTCCACCGACCTCTCGCAGGTGCAGCATTCACACATCTCGTTGCCCTCCCCGAAGAAGCTGGCGCCGTAGTAGCACGTGACCTCGTCCCCCGGCGCGATTGGCCGGATCACCTCCACGCACGCCCCGTTCTTCTCACCTGGGACGAACTGGGGCGGGGCCACAGGGGCGGGGAGGACGGGGCATGAAACAAAGGGCCAGGTGACTTTATTTGCCAGCCTTTGTGATAAATGGCATATACAAGCGTATATGCCATTATACAGCGTATAATGGCATAAATGCAGCGTAATATACAGCGTAAATGCAGGTCTTCGTAAAAAGGGGAAATTTGCACACCAGGTGAGTGAAATAATAATACCTCCCTATTGTTCCAGTCTGGAATAATTAGGGAGGTAGCGATGCATTTATTCATTTTATTTGAGTTTAAGATGTTTTGATTGATTGATATATTTCAACTACAACAACAAGCAGAATGATGATGAACCAGATATCCTGCAGCTGAGCCTTACCTTGCAGTTTGGTCTGCAGTCTTTATTCAGGGACACACAAAGAGGGAGAGAGAAGACGGTCATCAATTACACAAAAATGCATTCCCAAAGTGCACAAGGAAAATGATTGAAATGCCATCAAATAACAATCGCCAAAATAACGACACTCAAACGACAAATGGTGTCTGGGAGGGATGCAACCACGAGTCAATCTAAACTGTAATTCAAGAATTTGCGTCGATTTAGATTTTTTTACAATTCACGTTTCACCCCACACGGCATTAAAACCAACAACAGCCATGAAGGAGACGCCGGCCCTCCCTGTGTGCCCAGACCCTGGAGCCTCTCCCCGGGGCCAGCCTCACCGTGGTTGATGAAGGCGGCGGGTCCCAGCCAGAGCTGGGCGCAGCGCTTGCGCGTGGAGTACATGACGCTGAAGTCGTTGACGCCGGCCCTCAGGACCGTGGTGTTGGCCGGGCTCAGCTCCGCGATGCATCCCAGCAGAACCTCCACCCGCTCCCCTACGAACCTGCAGGGGTGGCACCAGGGGTCAGGCAGGTCCAGACCGGACCGACAGGTCGCGTGAGCAGCAGTCGCGTTTTCTATTATGAATCATTTCTATACTTTAGTAAAGATATCAATGTTGGATATTAGAGACCGTGTCCATTTTGTACTTCTCTTTTGGTTATTGTACATCAGCGATAAGGACACCCTACAGAAGATCATTTTGTCCTGTTCACCGTGTCCGAATAGCTACCGTATCTAACCAGTTTAACCAGGGGATTAACAACCCCTCAGATTACCGTCGCCTTTCCCCAGAGGACCACGTCGGCAGTAACGCTGACTCACTCAAAAACAGACACTGCAATTTGGAATTGTAACTTGAAAAGCCAGTCTGGGAAATTGTAAAGTCAGGACTTCTCAGGGACTGAGGGCAGTACAGGTCTTTAGTATAGTATGAGATAAGAGATCCTTTATTGACCCCTAGGAGCAATAATACACACAATAACACAAGTCTAAGAATTTCAGCCAACGAATAACCATGACATGTACATGAAATGAGTATATTACTATATTAGTATGATAAAAATGTATACAAAATTAGAATTAGTATCATATAATTGTATGTGTATCCAGGGTTTGCTCGTATTAGATGCGATTGTATGGAATGGGCAGCTGATCTGAGCTGCTTATACTGATGTAGGATTCACCACTGAAAGGGACATGGCCAGGCTTCATGCCAATTACTACACGCAGCAATGGAGTTAATATTGTGTGACAGATGAGCTCGGTGCTTTCATCAGGACTCAGGGGGGGCGAACAGAGCAGCGTAAAAACCCCCAGCAGGGGGGCCTCACCAGTGTCTGGTGGAAGTGATCCTCGCCCCGTTTGTCTCCGAGGAGTAGCGGTCACACGACTCGATCCGGACCCCGCTCTCGGCGTGGAAGGCACTGAGGTAGCGGTAGACCTGCGGAGAACGCGGGGGGGGGGGGGAACCGGGAAGGGGGGGGGGGGGGGGAACCGGGGGGGGGGCGGGGGGGGGGGGGGGAAAAGGGGGAAGGGAACTGATCTGTCTGAGCACACTCCCGAGT
>OMKI01050459.1:17165-30731 GCA_900302315.1 Phycis blennoides
CTAGTAACCCCTTGTGATTTGCAGAGGAGACAGGAGAGAGGGAGATACAGAGAGAGAAAGAGAGAGAGAGAGAGAGAGAATGGAACTGGCCACGCAGAGATGATGGAGGGCCACGGGGTAGTTGGACCAAACACACATGTAAGTGGTGGACTACGAGCAATGAAGTAATTAGATCTGACATGCAAGCTTTTTAGATAGCTCTCTAGATTATTTCCAATAAAACTGCGCCCTCAAGATTTGGCGACTTACTGTAAACTGCGTCTTAATTGTTAAATTGTTTCATGATAAATTAAAACATGTTCTTGTCATATACAGTATGTGACAATACATACATTGTCTCGTTTGTCAAATAGCAGGTTTTCAGTGCGATATTGTAAATATTAGATTTCATTAAATAAAAAATAGGCTAAATGTTTTCTCTAAGCAATCCCGTGGCGAGATGCATGTTGGCTGTGTGTCCAGATGTCCATCCCTGTTGGGCCCATCCCCCACGTATGTCTCTGTGACTCTGCCCATTCACATCCCAAGCAGAGGGTGTTACTCTCCACCAACTCAACAATGGCCACAAAGGCACCTGTTGTTTAGTGATGTTGTATAATGGTTTGCTGTTGGCTTCAATGATTACGTCCAACGGGAGCATATTTGCTCAGTTGTCTCACTAGTTAACATTTATTCTCGTTATTCTTTTTTTTTTTTTTTTTTCAATTTTTGGTATTATTTCTTTTTCTTTCTCTCTTTTTTTTTTGACTGCTCTAATAACCTCCTTCCCGGGCCGGACAGTCCACTTATTCTCGAAGTTATTAGGCCCGCTCTCTTCATGGTGATTAGGATTGCTTGAATGGCGGCCATTGTCTGTCTGTGTTTCCCACGATCTGGCGTTCGCCTGGCAGTCGCGTGGCTCAACACGGAGGCCCCGCCGCCCGGGGTCATCTGCTCCTGCTGACATCTGCTCACTGGGCAGCAAGCCGTCGTCCACAACAGATGTTTGGCATTTTCACAGACGATCAAAGACTTCTTATTTGTCCTGTGTGTAGTGCCGAGGCCAAAAAAATAAAAAATAAAAAATCCTGATCTTTTCTAATTAGGTGCTTTGCACCTCTCGGAAACGATGAGGACTATTGGGAATCACAATCACCGTGGCCTACATGGAGATCGATGCCTGGCAATTAAAACGTAAAGACTGGAGAAAAAAAAATAAACAATCATATTTATTGATTCTAATCTTTGGGGGAAGTGGACGTCAAAAGGCCAGTTTCATAACACATAGTTGCACCAAAAAGCTACTACGCGAAAGGTTTGATGCCGTCACAAAGAAAAAAATTAATTGTGTCTCGTAATTTGGGTTCTTTTAGAAAGCGACGTGTTGTTGAAACAAACCCTTTCAAACCCTCTCCAACAGGTGTCGACCAACAGGTGAACAGTGGCCCACACTACGGTGTAGTGGACCTTATTTCTCGTCAGTGTGTTTTTTTTTTTTTTCTGCAAGTGCGACTTTTTTTTGTAAGGTTTCCGAAGGTTTCCTCCTTGCGCGCAGTCTAATGTTTCCTCTCCCTATTGAGGGCCACTGGGCGACGGCTCCCCGGAGCACCGCGCGGTAACTCACACCCTTGTTCATCCATGGGAATGACAACTCCGAGAGAGTCCGCGCGCCTCGTGTCACGTGACTGCCAGAAAAGGGAGGAAGAAAAAAAAAAAAAAAAAAGAAAGAAGAGGAAACTAAAGTTTTGTTGTGGTGGAGGATGGGTGCATGGTTTCACAGGCAGGACATCTGTCGTTGTGTTGTGGGTTTTTTTTCCTCCCCAAGTTGGGTTTCGTGGCTATTGAATAGAGCCAGTGACCTGTCAGTCTTGACTGATGGGAGAAGGCCGCTGGGAGCGACCCTGTGTGTGGGAAAATACCGAAGCCAAAGAGTTGGACCATTCACATGCTAATTGTGCCCTATAAATAAGAGGGCAATGCAGCGCGGAGGGCCTTAGAGACGCTCTGAAACTCGGTCAGGCAACACTGGGCTTACTGGCGAAAAACATGACCGCGTCCTCTATGGCTCACAACGTGGGGAGACACTCGAGCGCTAAGGAGGAGCGAAAGGTACATTTCGTTGTGGCTTTTATCGAATTAAGGGTTTTTTGGGATATCATAATGCTATACTCTCGTCTGGCTCGCGTAGGCCTATTTTTCCGCAAAGGAATCCTATAATCAATGCTGGAGCGCTAACTGTGTTTTTTTTTTCTTCATGCAGTTAAGGAAGCCACTCATTGAAAGAAAGAGGAGAGAAAGGATAAACAATTGTTTGGATCAACTGAAAGAAACGGTGATTGGAGCGTTTAGACTAGATGTAAGTATGTTAGAGCTGCCTGTTTTCATTTGCGATGCCAGCTATTGGGATACCACCGAATCGGATACTAACTATAGCGTTTTATTCTCTAACAGCAATCGAAACTTGAGAAAGCGGATATCCTAGAGATGACTGTGAAACACCTGCAGAACATCCAGAGTCATAAACTTAATGGTAAGACACTTGATTCAACTCGAGGACTATTGCCACATGCGACAAGTGTCTTCCTACAATTACGCAAAACCTTCATGATGACTTTTGAACAGTAGAGGGCAATAGACAGTCGTCCTAATACCCTGATTAATCATGTATTCTCCAATTAACAAGTGTATCATTGTTAAACACAATTTATTTTACAATTAATTAAAACATTTTTTTTTTGATCCTGCACAAGACAGCTGTTTTATCGCCAGTTTGATTTTACTAAAGGAGATCTGGTAAAAAGAATGCTCTGCACTCAGCGCTTGCTTTGACCAGCAGGGGGTGCTGTGGAACCTTGTCATTAATATATATCTACCGCCTTTCTCATCAGCAGATCCTACGTTAGGCCTCGAGGCACAGCAGAAGTACAGCACTGGCTACATCCAGTGCATGCACGAGGTCCACAACATGCTGCTGACTTGTGAGTGGATGGACAAAACCCTGGGCTCCCGCCTGCTCAACCACCTGCTCAAGTCGCTGCCCAGGTCCACCGACGAGCGCCCCCTACAGCGCGCTCCCAGACAAGACACGGCCGCTGCACCGGGCCAGGGGGCGGGGCTCCCCGGTACACCCCTCACGGGCGCCGGGGGCCAAGGAGCCGCTCCCCAGGAGAGGGCGCTGCTTTTGCCAAGCACCCCGAACCACCACAGTCCCCACCTGGGACTGCTGGAGATGTGGAGGCCCTGGTGAACATGTGGATTTGGTCGATGTGGTCGATTCTCCCCTTTTTTTTTGTTAGACCTTCCTCTGTTATGTATCTTATAGATATGCTACTCTGAAGACAACCATGTGTGGGGCGCTTTTTGTTCCGATACTTATGACTCTAGGTGCGCTAGATGAAGACGTTGAAGACGTTTCCAGTACTTCCCGTCCGAAGTCGATATCCCGTAGCCTGCATTATAGAAGGCTCCTATTAATCTTTCTTGTATTTATTGTGTTAACAACTTTATTTATTCGACATTAAAAGATGACCATGTCTCTTTAGAGCTTGTCCAGCACTGTCTTTTGATTTTTTTTTTCCTCCTCAATATCATTTATATGTTTAACACAAATATTAATAAAACAATATATCATGTATGCAGTTACGTTTGTGAACATTACTTTGTTTGTTCTGAACTTTAAAGAAGCATAATAGTGCCTAGAAGTGAAAAGGATTTAGTTTCGTTTTTGTTTTTTTTGCAAAATATCTCAATATATCACATATATAAAAGGAATACCTTTAACATTTTAGTTCAGAAACGTATGCAATTTTGCAGGCTTACCTTATGCGCTATAGCCAGAATGTATGCATTGGCTTAAAACAAGTATCATCGAGGAACAGTCGTTTAATTAAGAATATCTGGGATCATTTAAGAAAAAAAAACGATTTTACAGCGCCTAACTATATGCTGTTCATTGTATTAAACATGATCATCGTGATCCTGACGTAGCTCATCAAATGAGGTAACATCAACATGACATTTGCTTTTCTCATATGAAAAATTGTACAGCATAATGTCTGCATGACTTGGTGAAAGATGAAATAAAAACATAAATAAGTGTGAAGGAGTTTATAGGTCACACGCCTATACAACAACTGTGCCCGTGGCCCCATTCTCGCCATTGTGGGCCTTTATGACTGGCCCAGTCTGATGGAGTCAGCCAGTGGCCTACTGAACACAGGGAAACAGACGCCTGGTCCCTCAGCGAGTTGACGAACAAAAGCGAGCGGGGGCAGCTGCTCTCTCCACAGTCCAGACCATTAAAAATCTGGAGCAGAGGATAGCGGTGGCTAGGTGCCAAGCCCCCCCCCCCCCCAACACACAGACACACATTAAAGTTATTATACTCTCTCTTCCTGCGCGCTTGCCTTTGCGGAAAGAGCGGGCGTAAAACTGCACCATAACGTGCATCATATCGTGAAGGCAACCTGACATATAGAGTCATTGAGCAGCTCGTCATAATGCGTGCAGCGTCAATACTGTCCCATTGTATGATAGATTTGCATTACAATGCGATGAACGCAACACATACACATACGCGTACTCAAAATTAACTGACGTTGCGCGCAAAAGCACAATCTAAACAGCAATATCTAAACAGCCATGCGCATCATTCATATGTTTTATGATTGGGCCGTTTGTTTTCTTTGATCATTTTTGAAAGATTTTTGATAAATCTATTGTCTTCGAGCAATTTAAATACAACATAATCATAATCATTATTTATCAACAACAACTAATTAAGCGTGAGAATTCTGCCTCGGAGTATGCAAGGCGAGGCCTGCAGGAACGCAGTTTCACAGAAATCAGAAGTCACAAAAAAAACGGAGAGAACAAACGAGGCGCAGGCAACACCTGTCGCTTTCTTTGGAGAAGGGCTCTTAATTCCCGGCTGATTCAGTTTGGGCCAAGGGGCCGCCAGCAGCTGCCAACTGAAGGCATCGCGTTACATCCGACAAGCAGTCGGGTAAATCACCAGAACTTCGGACAAAATATGTCGAAATAACAAATAAAGAAAACATACAAAAAATCTCTCTCTCTCTCTCTCTCTCTCATATATATACACATGTATATACATATATAGAACAAATATATATACTGTATATATAGCTCTCCCTCTCTCTCTCTCTCTCTATATATATATATAGTGTGTGTGTGTGTGTGTGTGTGTGTGTGTGTGTGTGTGTGGTGTGTGTGTGTGTGTGTGTGTGTGTGTGTGTGTGTGTGTGTGTGTGTGTGTGTGTGTGTGTGTGTGTGTGTGTGTGTGTGTGTGTGTGTGTGTGTGTGTGTGTGTGTGTGTGTGTGTGTGTGTGTGTGTCCCTCTGCAAAATGTCTTATGGCCTATACATTTTCACATCATACCCCACTTTGAAAAGGGAAAAGGGAAAGTGGCCTATAACGTGACAATCTAAAAACACATACAGAAGTCGTTATCAACGCTATTATTTTACATGAGCACTTGGTGGTATGTATACGTCGGCCCGAAACGATTATTAACCTACAATGCATATAACCTCTACAGGTCGCGACAGTGCATGCTATACGTGTACATGACGGGAGCCTCCCCGAATGCGTTCCAAACGAGTACAAAAATGGGAGCGTTCGGCCCCCTGAAGCAGCAGATCGTGTATTAAAGCCCCTCCACGCTCCTCGCGGCGCTGCGGGGCCCGGCCAGACAAAGGGCTGCGCGCTTATTGGCTGCGGCGATGTGCGCTCCGTTGTTCGCGAGCAGGAGCAGCCAGACCCTCATTCACATGCTAATAAGCCCCTATAAATACTAACAACAGTTACCCGCGGCCAGCAGCCCGTCTCACTTGGATTGCACAATAAACACAGGTCGCCTCGCCTGTCGTTTATTGATTCCCTCAGACCCGGTTTTCCATTTGCCAGCTGCCCGTCACTGGAGTCTGGGGAGGAAACAAGCGCTGGAATATCTCACCAATTGCGATCTTTTTGCACAGTTCGGGCTCTAACCAATATGGCCCCTTCGGCTCGACCCAGCAGAAACGAACTTGATATGGACGAGGAGGAGGATTACTTCGGGATACAGAGAGGAGACAGAAAGGTAAAACGAAATGAGCCACCACAGGCAACGCGTCGCGCTACTTTCAGCACCACCTTCAAGAGACACCGCTGGCACACGCTTATGTTAACACATTTCACATGTTCTCACAGACAAGAAAGCCTTTAGTGGAAAAGAAGAGGCGTGCTCGCATCAATGAGAGTTTGCAAGAGCTCCGAAATCTGCTGGCGGACACGGACGTGAGTAACGACCGAGCGCTCACCTGTGACTGTTGCACGTAAGAGTGAATGCGACACACATCGAAGTCTATCTCAGAGTGCATGCCAATGACACTGTACCAATGTTGTCTTTATGTCGGTTTAAGTTTCAGTCCAAGATGGAGAACGCAGAGGTGCTGGAGATGACAGTGAAAAGGGTGGAGGACATTCTGCAGAACCGAACGCAAGGTCAGCCCCTTCCAAATAGATTGACTCTCAATCTCTGACGTGTTCTAATGACCACAAATAAGGCTTCTGAATACTAAGCTTTACTCGTTCGCTTTTTTTGTCTTTCTCTCAATCAAACAGAGACCGACGCGCTGAACCGAGAGGCCAGCGAGCGCTTCGCCGCCGGGTACATCCAGTGCATGCATGAGGTGCACATGTTCGTGTCCAACTGTCCGGGCATCGACGCGACGGTGGCGGCGGAGCTCCTCAATCACCTGCTGGAGTGCATGCCCCTGAACGAGGACCACTTCCAGGACGTGCTCATGGATTTAATCACAGACACATCTACCACCACGACCACCACCACCACCACCGGTGGTCACAACGGCAGCACTTGGCAGACCGCGGGGGAGACGCTGTGCGCGGGTCTCGCCTCGCCCGGGGGGAGGAGTATATGCAGCAGTGCCCTCTCGCCGGCTCCCTCCACCGCGTCCAGCGAGGACCTGTGTTCGGACCTGGACGACACGGACAGCGAGCACCACCACCAGAGCCCCGCGGAGCAGGAGGCTCTGGACCCCCGCGAGGCCACTAACATGCCCACCACCATGTCCACCACCGTCCCCTATTCTCAATCCATGTGGAGGCCATGGTAGAGAGAGAGAGAGAGGGGGGGGGCGCTGGAGGTGGTCTTCATGGCACGGCGTGGGACGTTTTTGTAGGCCCAGGCCCGGTTCGTATCGTTCGGAGTTTCTTATACCACATACCTGACAGCAAGGTTGAGACTTTCTTTCACCCTTCAGACCGGAAATTCTTACCGCTACAGACAGAGAACAGGAAATACAAGGAAAAACCGGAAGGATGACCCATCTTTGTATATAATGGAGTGTAACATAAAGGACGCGCGTGAGGACAAAGCTCTTTTAGAAACCGACACGTTCGGCATTTTTCTGCGATTAATATAATTATTTCTGTTGTATTATTCCAAATGTAGGCCTGTGTCACACACAAGGCGTGTAGTGTTTTTTTTTTTTTTTTGGCTTAGCCTCCTGTCAGAAACGATTTGATGATGTAATGCTGTTTAGAAAGTTTTTGGTATAATTCAATGTCTGGAATCTCATAAATAAAATAATAAATAAATATTAAACAACAGTTGTCCAATATGCTGGTAGCCATTCACACGCCATAGGGCTATAGCCTACACGTATATGACCTCTATGTGTTCATTGTGAGCCCACGTTTAAAGCACATGAAAGAGCTCTCCCTGGGTACTGATGATGATGTCACACCTCCGACTCCGTCCCAGGCGGTGTCACCGCTCACACCTCCGAGGCAAATAACATCCGCATCAAAGGGATGTTAGATCCTGTCTGGACCGTAGGGGTGTCCGTACAGCCCTGCAGCGGCAGGACACTCGTTTATTTAGGCGATACGCAAATAACAACGCGTCGTCTTGAGTCCGTCCGAGACTTTAGATTAAATATTGTCATGCTGTCACAGACAACACTTTTGTGATATGAAGAGAGTTGAGGAAAAAAAGCAGCATTGGTCGCATTCTTCACAATGACCATACTACACTTTGAACGTCGACGTCGAAATAATGTAATATATATACAATATATACAGAGAGAGAGAGAGAGAGAGAGAGAGAGAGAGAGAGAGAGAGAGAGAGAGAGAGAGAGAGAGAGAGAGAGAGAGAGAGAGAGCGCTAGCAAGTAATCTACCATACCATAGGACGAAGTTCCTCTGCTGGGTCAAATCAAGGCAACTGATTCGTCTTTAACCCATCTGCAGAAATAACTAATACGCAGGATTAGAGAGGCGCTGTGGGTCGGTGTGTGTGTGTGTGTGTGTGTGTGTGTGTGTGTGTGTGTGTGTGTGTGTGTGTGTGTGTGGGGGGGGGGTTCGGGGTCGTTCACACCCAGGTCTCAAATTGGACAAGGTGTGAATGTCGGAGGAGAGGGAGCGGACGAGGCACAATGATCAAAGCGAACAGCTTGGTGGGCAACCGTTTGACAGATGGGCGTCAAAGCCGGAGAGGAGAGCCAAAACACACCCGAAGCTTGCAGCGTAGCCAAGTTCGATATGCTTCTTCTCCAGTCACTGCATGCATAAAGTATAGACAGCAAATTCGGATGCACCTAGTAATCGAGTTTACATTTGAACAACTTAACGGCTGACATAATAGTGACAGATCCCGTTAGACCTATAATTGGTTATAAACCAAAAAATTGTGGGGTCCGAGATGTTTGAGTCAAAGCCCATCAGCTTTAACGCCGCATGAATTCTGAGGTCAGAGGTGAGCAACATGCGACAGTTGGGACCAGAGTTGTAACGCTGAACGAGAGCGAGAAAGAAAGAGAGAGACAGAGAGAGAGCATATGGCTTTAAAACAAATCCCATGGGTATACCGTCAACATCTTTTAACTAAATCTGTCCCTCGACAGATTTTGAAAAGAATAATTGTATACGTAACAGAGGCGTGAGAAATCCTATTTGACCAAAAAGTAGCCCCATGATTGAAAAGCAAAGTCGCAGCCTTCATTCTTCAGTCATTTTTATTACGTCATCTTTAGGTTTCAAACAACACATGTTGTAGCCTACAAAAACCGCACAGAAAATGTGCCAGTTTTATACACCGCGGTCTCATACTGCGTTAGTCTTTTCAAATGGCTCCTAAGGCCTAGTGAAGAGTAAGGCTTTAATCAAACACATTCTTACTTTCAGCTGTCCTACCAATTCTATCACAACAAGGTAAAAAAAAAAAATAATACAACAAACATTTGTAACATTTGAATGTCTTAAAACAGGGGGTGCACAAAAATAATCTCCAAAATAAATGTGGGACACACTTGATAAAAAAGAAAAGAAAAGAAAAGCAATGCTGAGCCCAGGGGGGGCTGGGCCCTGGTACGAGGGGGGCACCACGCCCTGAGCCCGACAGGGGGGGCTCTCCACAGACTGCGTGCATGCAGACCACCAGGAGGAGTCCACAAGGTACGGCCCACCTCACCTCCATCGGGCCGAGCCCACCTACACCAACAGTACCCTTGGTGGAGCTCACAGTAGCGTGACCTGGTTGGGGGGGGGTTTAGTCTTTTCTCTCTTCAAAAATCAGAGGTAGGTCCCCCACATGCTGCCCTGAACAGTACACACCACGGGAAAACTCAAGCATTGGCAAAGAGAAAGTAGACCTGAAACAAAATGTCATGAAATCAAATCATTTCCACAGAAGCCAGAGGTCCAGGACTTAGCCCCCCCCCCCCCGTGGCCCCCTTGTTCCTCGGTCTCACACACTGTACGCCGGAGCCAGCGTGGACCCTCCCAGAGTTCTCCATCTCTTTGACGACACTGAGCGTCGCTGACATCTGAATGTGCGTGCGATCACACGTCCGCGCCCCCGTTCTGTTGCATATCCCCTTTGTGCGTCACATGGAACCACCGATGTGTAAGGTTACTATGGCGATGTGGTCCCCGGACCCCCGGCTGGTCCTTACATGTTGGGTTGCAGTGCTGATTGGTCCCACGCATGGTGCTGGTGAGAGGACAGGACGGCCTCTCGACCCACACAGTACACAGTACCCTGGTTTGAAGACACAGCTTCAGACTGATACAGAACCAGACCTTTTCAGTGATTTCAACTTTTCAGGGTACTTTCTTGTCTTCCCAAAAAAGGTACATCTAGAAACAACTGCCGATCATTTAAAAACAAAAAGAAATGCTGAAAAGCCATGACAGGACGACAAGCAGCTCAGACCAGTTCAACATAATACATGTGAGGTCAAAGGAGGCTTTACAGCTGCTGTGATTGTATGACCTTTGTAATAGGTCAAAAGAACAAAAACAACAACACTGTCCCAGTGTGTATTTCAGCACTTGGATAACATCTGGCCCATGTGAGGTCCATCCTGTGCAGATACCTGGTTATGGATTCATTACAATGCAGAACAACTTGAGATGTTTCTCCTTACAGCCAGAACCACAAAAAAAGAAAGGTTGTCAATGACACTGTAGTCATTCACAATGTTCACTGGCCGGCCCTGCAGGGCTGCTGCCACATAATGCACAGGGTCTCCTCAGGGTCTCCTCAGGGTCTCCTCAGGGTCCCCTCAGGGTCTCCTCAGGGTCTCCTCAGGGTCTCCTCAGGGTCAGTGCAACGACTGAGGTTTACAGTAGCTAGTGTGGGGAGTCATCTCCCCGAGACAAATCATCAGCTGTGCATCAGAGTAACAATTCTGTATTTAGTTTTTGTATTATTGTGACTTGTGAAATCTATACAGAAGTATAATAATAATACCCACCAAATATAACTTATGAGTGGGGATAAAATGGCTGAGTTTGATTGTCACAAAGTATCTCTTGAACAGCCCATCCATGCTACACGGCCCCAGTGGGAAAGCTCAAAGTAAAATAACTTGAAGGAACTAAAACCTGAAGCAAAAAGCTTAATTGCGTTGCTTGGCACCAAAGACGACCCCCAAAACAAACACAAGCAGCAATGCCTTTTGCAATTAGTTAGAATCATTCAGAAATGGTTTCCCTTTAAGCTGTATCAAATACCAATAATGCTATAACGGCCTGAGTAAAAACAAAAAAAAAAAACTATGGGCAAAAATGTACAAAAAATACTTTTCATATGATAACGGTCATCAGCTTCACGAGTTGCTCTCCAAATGTATCAGAGAGATTTTGAGGCGTGCGCCTGTGTTTCTGAACAAGGGGGCAGTGTGTGACTCACACAACGCCTTCACAACCTGGAGGCTACTGCCCCCTGGGAGGAAGGGATCGGTACTGCGCTCTTCCTCCGCGGCGTCACACCACAGCCCACTGGACACACACAGAGCGTGGTGGCGTGAAGAGCAGCTGTCTGGGCACGCTGAGGTGTTCCACGCACAGCTGCATGGTCCTGCCGGCACGCCCGGGCACGTCACTGCAGACCTCATGTTTACAATGACGGCCCGGGTGTGTGTGTGTGTGTGTGTGTGCGTGTGTGTGTGTGTGTGTGTGTGTGTGTGTGTGTGTGTGTGTGTGTGTGTGTGTGTGTGTGTGTAGGGGGTCTATGACCCCGAGTTGGGCTGAGGTCCGGCCTCTTCGGGCTGCTGTTTGTGGTCCTGTCGGGCCCCCTCCTCCCCCCGGCCCCCCAGGTCCATGTCTGAGTGGTCTTCCTCGGAGGGCTGCGTGGCGGCGTCTTCACAGTACACACACTCCTGGAGCGGGGAAACCACACGCACACACATTTTGATCAACACATGACACATAACACAGACATGAGCTCTACAACATCTGATTGGTATTCCCCTTAACTTATCATGAGTAATTCAAGGCAGTGAGCTAGTTAACCTTCATTGTATCGGGAGGGTGATTATCATGATTGCAGTTTGTCTTCATGTGCACAACAATGTTTACTGGCATGTCTGGAAGAAGGATTTGCTTGTTTGTATTCATCTTCTTATGCATTGGAAACCAAACAACTAAAGTCCATCTTATTTGCGCTACATGTACTGAACAAATCAAAACACCCATCATGATTTAAACCATTTGTCTATATAATGTAGCATAAATAAACAAAGCACTTCTGATAAAGAATGGCCATCTTCATCCACATGGGAATAATGAATAAAGTACTTCCATTGAAAGGCCACCTTCATCTCCACGTGATCTCCATGCCACGCTGGTGATGTCCTGCCGGGGTCTCACCTTGACATTGATGGGGGAGGGCAGGCCCCCCCGTCTCATCCAGGGGTGCTCCTCCACCAGCTCCCGCCGCTGGTCGGACGAGAAGCACGGCTGGCTCTTCTGCATGTGCCTCAGCCTCTCCTTGTCCTCCCGCAGAACCTTCTGGATGTCTCTGCACAGGCGGCGGTGCGGGGAGAGGGATGGAGACACACAGACAGAGCAGGACAGAGGGAAACATGCAGTTAGCAACCTGAACAAAAGGGGAAAGGTATGAAGCCGAGTTGCCAAGGAAACTAAGAGGCTCTATTGTGAATGCATTAAAAGGAACATCTCCTCAACTGGCTATGAAATTATTTCACTTGATGGCAAAATAAGAGACCCAAAACAGTCAAACATTCATCCATTGCTGGTTTAAATGAAAGAATACCACACTACAAATTTGCTCAACGTCACATCACAAACGTCACCTCACAAACGTTGAGCAATTTGAACAAAAACACGGCCAATCATTCTCTTCCTGCGAATGACAGAATTGCCTCCATCTTTTCGGAAATGATAACCGAGGACAAACAAATTAAATAAACTGTCCTACAGGCAAGCCTATGTGTGTGTGTGTGTGTGTGTGTGTGTGTGTGTGTGTGTGTGTGTGTGTGTGTGTGTGTGTGTGTGTGTGTGTGTGTGTATGCATGTGTGTGTGTGTGGTCTCCAAAGCGTCCTCCCTTCACCTGGAGGGCATCTGGTAGGTCATTGTGTGTGTGTGTGTGTGTGCGTGTGTGTGTTCACCTGGAGGGCATCTGGTAGGTCATCATGACCTTCTCGTCCGTGTTGGCCCTCAGCAGCCACATGGGCTCCTGCAGGAGGTACGCGGTGCAGTCCTCACAGTCTCCCTCGCCCCGCGCCCCGCCCGCCTTGCCCCGGGCCCTGGGGTCGTGCTCCAGGGAGTCCACGCTGCCAAAGTACCGGCTGGTATTGCGGCTTCCTGTGGGGCGGGGTGTGGGGGTGGGGGGTGCAGAGTAGAGGGGGACCCTTGAGTGTGAGGAGCATTTGGAGGTTAATACACAGGCACTGGGGAAGGAAAGGATGGACATTTTTTTTACAGACAGACAGACAGACAGACAGACAGAAATACTTTAATGATCCCTGAGGGAAATTGCATTTGTTACAATACTCCAGCGGAAAAAAGACAGACACTCTACGTATAGTAAGAGTGTTAGAATATATAGTATATATATATGATAACCGAGGACAAACAAATAAACTGTCCTACAGGCAAGCCTATGTGTGTGTGTGTGTGTGTGTGTGTGTGTGTGTGTGTGTGTGTGTGTGTGTATGCATGTGTATATATAGTACATAATATATAGTATATATATATATATATATATATATATATATATAGTATAAACCTATGAACAATATACAAAAAATATA
>OMKI01050461.1:0-7500 GCA_900302315.1 Phycis blennoides
CATTAAGGAGCAGGTAGGGGTTAGACAGTACAGAGACAGGTCATTAAGGAGCAGGTAGGGGTTAGACAGTACAGAGACAGGTCATTAAGGAGCAGGTAGGGGTTAGACAGTACAGAGACAGGTCATTAAGGAGCAGGTAGGGGTTAGACAGTACAGAGACAGGTCACTAAGGAGCAGGTAGGGGTATCGAACATTGGTTCGGCCAGACGGCCGCGCCCACCTTGATGCTGGTGTGCCACCTGTCACAGCTGGGCTGGGTGACGTTGGTGAACTTGACCACGGCGAGGTGGTTGTCGGGCACCAGGACCATCCAGGACACCGTGGAGGAGGGCTTCATGCCGTGGGGCCAGCTGGGCGTGGCCAGCAGGGCGGGGCTACGGATCTGGGGCTTGACAGTGTAAATGATGTGTTCTGGGAAGACAAGAGGGTGAGTGGATAATACTCCCCCTGGTGGAGGCTGATGGTATGTCTCTACATTTACATTGAGGGCATTTAGCAGACGCTTTTATCCAAAGCGACTTACAAAGAGTACATTTGTCATAAGAAGGTGAAACATTTCATTGCTGCTAATACAGTAAGAAAGTCACCAGAACAAGTTTCAAGTATTTCAATTGCTAGATTAACCATTGCTAGTATACAGCAGGGGGGGACAGTGTATGCTATTACCTATATAGTGTATGCCTAGATGCATGTACATTTATGTATATTTTTTTCAGATTTTATATATATATTTTTTTGTATATTGCTTATAGGTTTTTATTTTATATTTATATATTCTAACACTCTACTATACGTAGAGTGTCTGTCACCTTTTTTCCCCTGGAGTATTGTAACGAATGCAATTTCCCTCAGGGATCATTAAAGTATTTCTGTCTGTCTGTCTGAAACGGAGTTGGCTTACTATTTGGTTTTGGTAGAAGTAGCCTTTATTCTAATTGTAATAATATGAACGCGATTCTAAATCCAAACCTAATCCGATGTGCGTGTTGCAGGTACGTCGACACCCTGACCCCTGACCCCTGAGGACCCCCGGACACCCCAAAGGGTGCTCCACCTACCCGAGATCTCTTCGGTGACGGTGACGTTGAGGAAGGGCGTGGCGGCCGACGCCCTGGACTCCGCCCCCCCCCGCGTCTCCACGGTGACCGAGACGTTGGCGCGGACCTGCACCTTCTCCATGAGCCCCCGCTGGCAGAAGGTGCCGATGGGGTGTCCGCCGTCGCCGGACCCCTCGGCGAGACGCAGCGCCCCCGAGCCGTTGCACTCCCGGCCGGGCAGGGACTGGCGCAGACCCCCCGCGGAGGGGGAGCTGAGCTCCAGGCTGCTGTTGTCGGGGACCCGCAGGCGCCAGGTGAAGCTGCTGAGGGCCACGGGCAGGCAGGCGTCCAGCCGGGGCAGGGTGAGCTGGCTCTTGGACCCCCGGAGGGCTGCGGCGCCTGGCGGGAACGCGCAGAAGGGGAGGGGGTCAGCCCCGACTCCATCCGGACCCCGCGCGTGACCGGGGGGGGGGGCAGTACGTACCAACGACTCTGCTGGCGGTGAGCCGGAGGTCCTCGCTGGGGCAGTCCAGGAAGGACAGCTTGGCCGCGGTGCCGGCCTCCACACGGACCTTGTCCTTCACCACGGAGTCCACGCTCATCTCGCAGTAGGGGTCCGACCCCACCTTCTCTATCTGCAGGGAGAGCTCCGCGTCCTTGGTCAGGTCCACGGTGCACAGCACTGAAGGGGGGGGGGACAGGAAGGGCGAGTCAGAAGGGGCTTGAATGTGTGCTTCACGCTCCCGAACGGCACGGCGGGGGTCACGCCCCCCCACCACCCGAGCGGAGGGAGAGGGGGAGTGCGGCGGGGGGGTTCACCTGGGTGTCCGCTCCTCATCACGGACACCGTGAAGGCCAGCGCCAGCCCCCCCAGGGTCCGGTTGGTCTGGCAGTTGGTCAGCGACATGTTGAAGTCCCCCTGCTTGTGTCGGGGCTGCGGGTCGGCCAGGCCCGGTCGGGACACCTTCCCGTCGGCGCCCCGGTACTGCAGCTCGACCCGCTCGGCCAGGCACTCCTCCGGCAGCCGGTGGTCCGTGAAGCCCACCGTGTAGTTGTGCATGCCGGGCACACGGAAGTCCCAGCTCATCTGCTGGCTGCTGGGGAAGTCCCCCGGGTAGTGGGCCGCCATGAAGGACGTCTCTGACACGCCCCGCGGGAGATCGACCTTCACAGTGACCAGAGCTGGGAGAGAGAGAGAGAGAGAGAGAGAGAGAGAGAGAGAGAGAGAGTCACAGAAAGAGACAGACAGAGAGACAGACAGACAGACAGACAGAGAGAGAAAGAGATAACGTGTCACAATAACCCAAAACAGGCTCGTCAGGTTCTTCTCTAACTGAGATAGCGGCCGGCGGCGTTGGGCCCAACATCCGGCCAGCAGCGCCTACCGTTGGTTTTGGTGGCGACGCTGAGCTCAAAGTCCCGGCTGTCCAGGGCCCGGTCCCAGGGCACCCGCAGGATCAGCCGCACCTTGTAGGGCACCAGGATGGCGGCCACGGCGCCGCCCCGGCAGTAGGTCCCGATGGCCACCACGCCCGAGCGCGGGTAGGTCACCAGGGAGTAGGTGTGTCCGTCCGGACAGGTCTCCCCGGGGGGCACCTGCTTCAGCCCCGGCTCGGGGAAGTCCACCTGGATGGTCTGGTCTGGCTTGACCTTCAGGTCCCAGGTGAAGGTCCTGTTGAAGTCCGGGAACAGGGCGGACTGGGCCTGGACTCTCGTTCTGTGGCAGGCCGGGTTGGTGCAGTCTGGGGAGGCAGAGCGAGAGGCGGGGTGGAGGTGGCGACGTCAGCCATGCTGCTCTGAACCCTGCAAACCCAAACCCTGGAAGACCACGATGATGCCACCACACTGCCAAGTACTGTCTGATTCCCCTCTGGTACCCCGTCTATTCATCCCGTCCTCCCCCGTTAAATCAATCATCTCTGCTCAGGATTTCCTGGGAAGGGAATCAGAAGGCCGCCGTACCGATCTCCTGGTTGACCTCCGCCGTCCACAGCTGCTGAGGGGAGGGGCAGTCAAAGGTCACCGAGGTGTTGCCCGCGTCCAGCAGCTGCAACCGCTCCGGGCTGCACGTCTCGCCGGCACACGCCTCGCAGGCCCCGCCCCCCCGGGTCAGCATCACGTGGGTGTGGGGGGCGGCGCTCACCGGCACGGTCCGGCCCGCTGGAGGGGGTCCGGGGGGGGGGGGGGGGGGGGGGGGGGGGGGGGGGGGGACAAAAGACCGTCAGGGACACCGAAGAACCGCTTGCACGAGTCCGGACCGACCCGTTCAGAACCGGCGGCGCCTTTGAGCGAGGGAGTGTGTGGTCGTGGTGCCGTTTTTGTTTCCGTTTGTAATCAAACGTGTTACGGGTGAAATCTACAGCAGTGGTCACAAAAGAGATCCACCGAGCGATCAGCAGGTCTGCATTGGAAGCCCACCCTGAATCCCCGCGGGAACGCTGGTCTGTGTTTGTTCAACAACGCGTGTCGTCGCGCGCGAACCGACAGCGGGTCACTCACGTTTAGGCGCGGCCGCGGCGCCGAAGACGTCCGCCTTCAGCTCCGCCCCCCGGGGAACCTCCAGCGCCACCACAGTGTCTCCCAGGAAGCTCAGCCGGGTCACCGCGCCCCCCCTGCAGTACGCGGCCTCCCGCGGCCCCCCGCCGCCGGCCGTGCGGACGGAGTACTTGTGTCCGTCTTGGCACGTTCCCTCCGCGGTCGTCTCCGTCAGTCCCGGCGCCGGGAAGTCCAGAGTGAGGGCGGTTCTCTTGGTCAGCCTCACGTCCCACGTGAAGGTTCTCTGGAAGTCTGCGAGCTGGTCGGGCACAACCTTTCCCGTGGCGGGCACACAGCCGGCGTCCGAGCAGTCTGTGGACAGGAAGAAAGGATTAGTGAAGTGAGGAACGTGAGCCGGACCTGCCGGGGGGGTCACACTGTGGGTGCACCCTGGAAGAGATGTCCCCTCGCCTATTTTCCTCTGCAGCTGCGCGTTGAAGATCTCCTGGGGCAGGAGGCAGCCGAACTCCACCTCCGTCGTCTGCGCCTTGCTCAGCAGCACGCGGGCAGGGCTGCAGGACGCGCCCTTGTCGGTGCACACCCGGCACTCGGGGCCGCCGGCCGGCCTGCGGATCTCCGCGGTGACCTCGGGGTCAAGGGTCACCGACACGGTGGGGCCTTCTGTAAGGGAGACGCAGGTCAACGTGGTGACGTGAAGGGTCAACGCACAAAGCATCTTCATGTAGCACCACAACGGACTGCACACTGCGCTGCGGTGCAGTGTGCAGTCCGGGGAGGTTCCAGGTTGTTGTCCCCCCCTTTACTCTCTTTAACTCTCATCATGGCGGCGCCATCGGGGCGCCGCAGCGCGTTGAGGTACAGATTCTCCTGCTCGTCAAGGTCAAGTCAGGTTGGGGTTTGTTTTTTTGTTTTTTTTGCATAGTCCCCAATCAAAAGGACAAACTCCTCCTAAGCAAGCAAGATGACACAACACTGGGACAGCAGAAAGCGAACGGAGAAATGTCCGTCCGAAGACGCGGTGGAGCGGCGACGTACTGAGCGGCATGGGGGAGGCGCCGAAGACCGTCTCGGGGGCGCTGGTCCCGGCCCGGAGGAGCAGCGCCAGAGACCCGTTCTGCAGGGTGAAGCTGGTGATGCTGCCGCCCCGGCAGTACGTGCGTCTCTGGGCCTGACCGCTGGGGCCCGTTTGGGTCACCATGTACTTGGGCCCGTCGGCGCAGGGCCCGGTCTGCCCCGACGGGCCCAGCCCGTCGCCCACCACGGTCAGCACCACCATGGTGTCGCTGGGGGTCTGCACCTCCCAGGAGAGGGTCCTGGGGAGCTGCGTGAGGAGTGAGGTCCGGGCCACTGCCGTGGCCGGGCTGCAGGAGTCCTTGGTGCATTCTGGGTAAGGGAACACAATGCTTAGGGTGGGGATGAGTGGCTCCTGAGGGACACAGATGTTACTTTAATCACAGCCATTTTAATTGCTCCTTTCAGTACGAGTAGAAGCTCCCTTCCCAGCAGGGACACTATGAACTGTGTTGAGGGAACAGAACAAGCACGGCATGTCCCCGGGTCTGTCGGTCGCGCTACGAGGAAACATTAAGTCTTTCTTTTCACTTGTAGGTGCAGGTGTAGGTGTGTCACTGAGGCGCCGGCGGGGCGAGGGCATCTGGCTCCAGGACGGCCACAGGGAGACCATAGACCCTGAGGGTCAAACCCGGAGCCTTTCGGGCCGGTCCAATACCAGAACCACAAACCGCAAGAAACCATAAAGAACGACCCCATCCTGCCGTAGGATGCTCATGTTCTGGGGACCCACCGATGGTGTGGGAGACATTGGCTTGGAAGGCCTTCTCCAGGGGTTCGGAGCAGATGACCTGCAGCGTGGTCTCCTCCGCGGTCTGGGCGCAGAACTCTTCGGCGCACGGCGCCGGAGATGTGGCGTTCCCCGTGCACAGCGTGCACGACGTCACCTGAGAGCTCACGCAGAGCACGCGCTCCGTCTCTCTCTTCAGCACTATCTCCAGACACTCTGGAGGAGAGATGGAGGTTAGACAGGCTGACGGGGGGTTAGACAGGCTGACGGGGGGTTAGACAGGCTGACCGGGGGATAGACAGGCTGACCGGGGGGTAGACAGGCTGACGGGGGGTTAGACAGGCTGACCGGGGGTAGACTGGGACAGACAGACAGGCAGAATGACAGATAGAAGGACATACAGACAGGCTGACAGCGACCGAAAAACAGGCAGAGAATCAGAAGCTAGTGATGTTGGAGCGAGTCCCAACCCATCTGTGTGTCTTCACACTCTTACAGTTGCACAAATATCCTCATGTAGTCGTACAGTAGTATGGCAAAACCACAGTCATTCTGATGGACTGATATTCCCCGGTGGCCACGGTAGGCTGATTAAAGTGTTTCTGAGTGTTTTTCCTAGCTGACAGAGAAAATGGCACAGAGCATAAAATATTGAGCTACGCTGAGCTTAAGGCAGGCCTTCTGTTCGTAGGCCACAGGTTTGACGTCATAAAACATTAGTGATTTATGAAAGCTAACCGTTGTACCGGCCATCTCTCACACTCTGTATGCGTTGCATTCCGCAGCCGTCGGAATATTTCAATTCAGAGACTCTTAAGTGTCACTGTGTGGGGCTGAAGATGTTGGGACTAAATCTATTTCTATGTTAGCTTTGTGCCAAATGGAGGGGGGGGGTAGAATGCTTGGCAACACGAGAGTCAAATAAGTAGGTTATTTAGTAGTAGTGGTGGTGGGGGTAGTCGTAGTGTCAATACTCAGCCGTATTCATATCCAAACCTGTTCACCTGTTCCGTGTTTTGACAAAAGCAATCAGTTAGTAATTGACCTCCCAGATCTCGCGTGGGTTCGGACCAGCCGAGGGCGTGTCTTTCGTGTTGTCATTGGTGGAATTGTCCACAAAAGTCAAACAGTCAGCCATTTTTGTGGATTATTAAGGTCATAACCCCTTTAAAAAAAAAGATATCCCAAACCGACGCTGAATCCACATGTAGGTCAGGGACCTCGAGGCGTCCCTCGGAGCGGTGCGCCCTGTGACGCGCCAGGTGTGCAGCCTACCTGGGTGTGTTGTGACCGCACACACACAGCTCCTCACCGAACCCTACAATGGCTCCGTTGTTTGAGCCCGTTACAAAGATACGTTAATTAATGCTGCGTTTGTGCCCTCGATGTCCCTCTCCCGCGCACACACACACACACGGCCGAGCGTCGGTGAATCATTAACCAGGCTGTAGGTCTGAGGGTCGCCATTAGCGTGGAGCGCGGTTAACTTCAGTTGAACCGTAAGGTCGAGGCTTAGTGAACCGACAACAGTTCCGTGTTTCTACTCTCCAACTCCGCGGTCAGGTGTCAGAAATGTGAGCCTACACAGCGTGGTTCCACACTGCTGTTGGAGTATTAAAATCGCAACAGGGACCAGCCTGGGGACCCCGGACCCACGTCCGCCCTGCCCTCATCACAGGACGCGTTGGGTGCTCGGGGACCACCGACCACATATGTATAGTACTACTCAACCGACCCGTGACACCCGCACAGTTAGAGCCCATCCCAGGCCAAATCGTCATGCTTCGCCACCAAGTAGGAGATCTTACCTGACAGGCAGAGGAGCGACAGCAACACGTTACCCAGGAACACCGCGCCGCGCGTCCCGCAAACCCCCATGTTTCACTTCGAGCCAGAGAAATACAACTAACGCAAGAAATGTGGAATTCGTGTTGTTTCTCAAACGCGCAGATTTCGCGTTTTTTTGCGTCTTCCCATTCCAGGTTACCACATCGCCACGGCGGTGACAGGAGTGCGATTTCCTGCTCCACATAACCTGTCTGTCTGCGCGGAGGGCGTGGACCGACAGGTAGGCTACCTGTCGGAACTTGACGGTTGAGTAGGCCTGCGGTGTTATGAGGACCCCGAGCAGGACTCCCCGATCTGACCTCCCTCCTGTGGCACAAT
>OMKI01050461.1:12500-15722 GCA_900302315.1 Phycis blennoides
GACATAATGCAGAGTGTGTTATTAGAGGAGTGACACATACGGCGGCTGTTTCAGGCGCTGGGCTGCCGGGTGTGCGGTCTGCCTGAAGCCCATCTGCCCCCTACCGGTGAGAGTGTGTAACTCGTGTCAAGATTTTAAAAAGTGTGGTTGTTTTTGTATTAGAATAATTGTCGTGATTATTCTGACACAGCTGGAAGAAGTCAAGAGGTCTGGATTCCTCTTGCCTTCAAGTAATTAGCTGACAGATGATCTGTTTATCTCGGGGTCCTGATGAAAGGTGCTTTGTATATCAAATGTACTATTATTATTTATTAGACGTTGGTTTGTGTCCTCCAAGGGGTCCAAAGAGTCTACTAAGATAGTATGGTCAGACAGAAGCTACCACCAAGTAAATCATACCTGACAGCATTTCATCTTTATGTCTTTGTATAAATGTCACATATCAATCTTCTGTCTGGCATTTGAACTGATCACAAGTAGAAATGTGTGCATTGTATCTACATTAAATTGAACACCGATAGAAACAAAATACACGATGTGCACATTTATTTTGCCTTCTGCGTGATTATGAATGAATTAATGAATAAGTAATTAATTAATTAATTAATTAATTAATTCAATAAAAAAATAAAAAAATAATTAATTAATGTATTATTATTATTATTATTATTATTATTATTATTATTATTTATTATTATTATTTTTCTTATTTCATAAATATAACCTCACGCGTGTTGCGCGCGCACACACACTTAAAATAAATGTAATCTGCGGGTGAGTTTTGGCAGCGACCCCGTGTGTTTAATTTGAGTCACATCTCCCGGAAGAAAGTTGTGAGGGGGCTTCAGATGAAGCTCACCGAGTGTTGACATGTCTCCGTCCGCGGCGCTGCGGGCCGCGGCGCTCTGCGCGGCCGCGCTGCTCAACTTTGCGTTCGTCTTCATCACGGGTGCAGAATTTATTCGATTTGTTTCATTCCGGGCGATTTACCACAACATGACCGGAGACAGCGACTCCTGCCAAGGTAACCCGATCCTCCGGGGACCCATGTTCCGCCTCTCTGCAGAGCCGTGAAGCGGAATGAATGAATGAAAAAATGCAACTCGTATGGAAGTGAATCATAAACGTATACCTAACTAATGCACAACTCATAATTCATACAAAACCAGTCGGTTCGGTTTGACTTAGTTTGTTGATGATGTCTGGGGGTTGTGCGGTCAGATGCCCGGCTAGCTCAGTCGGTAGAGCATGAGACTCTTAATCTCAGGGTCGTGGGTTCGAGCCCCACGTTGGGCGCTTAGCTTTTCTTATCTCAGGCCCCACGTTGGGCGTGTGGAAGGTACGGGAAACTCACTCCCAGTGATTCATTCAAGTTGTGTTGACGGTTCTCCACCATTTTGAGATGCAGCGAGAGAGCTGTAGTTCTACTGTAACATTCAAAATAAACCCAATTACCCCCCATCCTAGGCTTATTAAAACTTTTGTCTTGTCGTGAGAAACACGGTGGCCGTTTCAGTCACCACAATGTCTCCCAATAATGACAAACGATGTCACGATGAGTTACTAAGCACTGACCAATGCACAATGACTCCCAATATCAATCATATGCTCCTTATACTTCCGAAGTGGAGGCTGTCGTTGCAACGTGACGTCACGATGCTAAACTTAAACGCGCCCACTGTGTATTAACGGCATGTGGCCATTGAACTTATGACGTCAGTAACTATATGCTCGTCGTCCGTGGTCTTGGGCAGACACCATAGCCTGGACGGAAGCCCTGGGGGACGGAGCAGTGCTGGGGCCGCTGGCGGTGGACGCGGGCCTGCTGGTGCTGTTCGTCGCCCAGCACAGCCTGCTGGCCTGGGCCCCGGTCAAGCGGGTCTACCAGGCCGGCCTGGGGGTGCTGAGCCGGGCCGCCTACTGCTGCACCACCGCGGTCGCGCTACAGGTACGTCTTAACGTAGGCTCCGGGAGCGCCACTTCTCACCTGCTGGTCGCTGCCGGCATTGCATTATTAATGGAGTAGATAGGTTTTAATCCTAAAGGGTGAATTTCTGATGGAATAAAGTATTTTGGAAGGTCTCATGAAGGACCTGTATATACGTGTGTATGTTTTTTTGCTGATGTTGTAATTGTTATTCTCCACTCTAAATATTCCAATGTGTTTAAGATGAATCACTATCTTGATGTATTTTTTTTAAACTCCCAATCACTCTAACCTTCAGATCCTGATGAGGTTCTGGCAGCCGGTCCACAGCGCCCCCTGCCTGTGGGCGGTGCGTGATGCGCCGTGGAACGTTTGGTTTCCCGTGCTGTGTTTCGCTCTGCACTTCCTGTGTTGGACCATCATGTGTAGCATCCTGCTGATCTTCGACTACCCAGAGCTGCTGGGCATCAAGCAGGTAGCCTAGCCTGACTCTGGTAGCAGCAGGTCGCCTAGCCTGACTCTGGTAGCAGCAGGTAGCCTAGCCTGACTCTGGTAGCAGCAGGTAGCCTAGCCTGACTCTGGTAGCAGCAGGTAGCCTAGCCTGACTCTGGTAGCAGCAGGTAGCCTAGCCTGACTCTGGTAGCAGCAGGTAGCCTAGCCTGACTCTGGTAGCAGCAGGTAGCCTAGCCTGACTCTGGTAGCAGCAGGTAGCCTAGCCTGACTCTGGTAGCAGCAGGTAGCCTAGCCTGACTCTGGTAGCAGCAGGTAGCCTAGCCTGACTCTGGTAGCAGCAGGTAGCCTAGCCTGACTCTGGTAGCAGCAGGTAGCCTAGCCTGACTCTGGTAGCAGCAGGTAGCCTAGCCTGACTCACTCACCCAGAGCCCACACTGCGTGTAAACACTGCAGCACAAAAGTACACAAAACATTGTAAAGCTATATTATAAGTATAATATATCCTAACACAGCATATATTGGAACATTGTGTGTTACTGTTTTTAAGGTTAATTGTTTCAAACATGGGAGATTGTCACACTGAATACGAATGCAGATTTGTTATTTTCTGGTGTTGGCTATCAATTAAACATTTGTCTGTTTAATCCACTTAAATATCCAGTTTAAACTCAATATTGTTGATTGGTTCCAGTAACTCTCTCTCTCTCTCCCCCCCCCCCCCCCCCTCCCCCCCCCCCCCCCCCCCCCCTTTCTCTCCCCCACCTCTCTCTCTCTCTCTCTCTCTCCCTCTCTCTCTCCCTCCCCCTACCTCTCTTGCCCCCACCCCCATAACTCTCTCTTTC
>OMKI01050492.1:0-10178 GCA_900302315.1 Phycis blennoides
GGTTTTAGTCTTCATGTTGCTGTTTACTGGTTTACTGCTCTTAGGTTTTAGTCTTCATGTTGCTCTGTTTACTGGTTTACTGCTCTTAGGTTTTAGTCTTTATGTTGCTGTTTACTGGTTTACTGCTCTTAGGTTTTAGTCTTTATGTTGTGTTTACTGGTTTACTGCTCTTAGGTTTTAGTCTTCATGTTGCTGTTTACTGGTTTACTGCTCTTAGGTTTTAGTCTTCATGTTGCTCTGTTTACTGGTTTACTGCTCTTAGGTTTTAGTCTTCATGTTGCTGTTTACTGGTTTACTGCTCTTAGGTTTTAGTCTTCATGTTGCTCTGTTTACTGGTTTACTGCTCTTAGGTTTTAGTCTTTATGTTGCTGTTTACTGGTTTACTGCTCTTAGGTTTTAGTCTTTATGTTGTTGTTTACTGGTATGCTGCCTCTTCCCATCGTTAGGGCTAACATTTTCTCATTGTGGGAACAAACATGTTTTGGAATTGATATATTGCCATAATTATTTGTATTTATTTAATTGAAAAATGTACGTACTGTAATATTTCATGCAACCTCTGATGATAGTTTCAATGTTGTTTGAATTATAATTTATAATTATAAGTATTAACATATTTACAGTGACAGTTCTGACCTAATTCATTTGAAGCAGATAGATTGATAAGTACATTATTGATTTACTCTCAATGTATTCATTAGTTCCTAACACAAGCTGTGTTGGGTTTTACTGCTGGTTTTCCTGTCAAATGGACCTGGTTCCTTGTTCTGTACAGAGCTGGGCTCACTCACCCAGAAATATGTCTCACAGATATGGATATAATAGTACACACACACACACAACCCAACAGAGACACACTCACACACACACAGACATTCACTTTAAATCCATTAGGGCATCAGCCTTCAAAGCATCTCTTGGTACCTCCAAGCCAACAGAGCGTCTGTTCGCCCAGTAAATGGAGGGTGTTGTGTAATGTCCACACGCTTCCTCCTCCACGAATGTGAAGTGCAAAAATAAACCCTGAATCTGACAATATTCTTGTGTTTACCCCATCAGTGTGTGTGTGATGTAGAGCTCACCCCTCGTGTTTGTTTCAGGGGGCATCTTTGAGCAGACAGAGGGTCCCATTCCCCTCGTCAGCGCAGAGGAGTTGGCCTTTAAGTTTGCCGTGAACAACATCAACAGAAACCGAACTCTGCTGCCCAACACGACCCTCACCTACGACATCCAGAGGATTAACATCTACGACAGCTTCGAGGCCACCCGCAAAGGTGAGACATGTTGAGACATGATGAGAGGCTCCCCCTAATGTGGAGATGGAAGGTTATCAGCCTGCTGGTGCTACGACCGTCGGCATACGGTTACCATGACTATCGTAATAATAATAATAATAATAATAATAATAATAACTGATATTTATATAGCGCCTTTCAAGGGACCCAAGGACACTTAACATATGAAGGGGACTAACATGAAATCATCTTGCTGTTACCACGACCACCATCAGCATACGGTTCCCATGACGATTGCCTTATTGTCACCACAAAGCACCACCATAAACGAACAAACCCCAAACTCCTGATAAGGACTATCTAGTATAAGTACAAAAAGGACAATTGAATGTGAACTGCAGTATTCATTAATATAACAAATGTAGCCTATTTTAATGTAATGTTTTAATAATTTGGGATCATGTAATTAGATCTGAATAGACAATTGATAACTGGACCTTTCAGTCTAAGGTTTGTGCAACAGACGATTTGGCCTACTGTGTGTCAGGTCGGACAACAAAAACTTGATTGTGTTTGTACAATACTAAAAAGTTCCAAAAACTGCAACATGCAGGATTACAGGTTTCGGACATCATGCTGAGTCGACGTCAAGAACAATTTGTTTAGAACGGTTTTGTCTTCACAATGGTCCCTGTCGTACACTTTTGGTCTGGCTGTCAACAGAACAGAAGCACTCTAGATTGCCTTTAGTGTTGTTTTGTGGTCAGCCTCAGTGGTTGTATAGAGCTAGTGAGAGATCAACTTGTTCAATACAGGTCCAATAAGGTAGGCAACCAAAGCTAACTCTTGCCTGTTAAAACAATTCTTGCTAGAAGAGGGTCTGATTGGTCCATTAGGTAATGATCAAAACCAGGTAGCCAAGTGAGGTGGAAATTACTAAATAAATAGATGAGTACATGGTCTAACCAGATGAGATCATTTACTAATCTGTACAACTAACCAGTATTATCCTACCGGTTAGATGATCTAACCTAGTGATGGTCTAAGGGTCTGGTTAATGAGTTCATTATCTAAGCATATGAGTGTGTAATGTATTGTTAGTTGGTTAGTAGTCACAAGTCAGACTTTAGATTGTGGTTTGATGGAATGATAACTGAGCTGAACCAAGGCCAGAGTAGGACGACTGGAACCGAGCCGAGTCTGTCAGTAAGTTGAATGAGCTGAGCTTGTGACTGCTCTTCTCTGCAGCGTGTGACCAACTGTCTCTGGGCGTGGTGGCTATCTTCGGACCATCCCACAGCTCGTCATCCAATGCAGTGCAGTCTATTTGCAATGCCCTGGAGGTGCCTCACGTCCAGGTGCGGTGGAAACACCATCCCATGGACAACAGAGACACCTTCTACACCAACCTGTACCCTGATTACTCATCGCTCAGCTACGCCATCTTGGACCTAGTGCAGTACCTCAAGTGGAAAACCGCCACTGTTGTATATGACGATAGCACTGGTAGGTTCTTCTTCTTATTCTTAGGATTTACGTTGCCATCATTTTATCTACTCCCAAGTTGGCTTAGCTCTGCTACTGCTTGGCTGATCTCCGCCCGGCTCCTCACAGAAGGATAGCTACAGGTCGACTGAGGACATTGGGGATCTAGCTCAGAAGCGTTTGGGCTGGGAGTCGAACACCCGAGCCACTATACTGTAGTTTTCCCAACATGTTAAATACTTCACTTCATTACTATTTTACTCATTAAGCAGACTCTTTTATCCAAGGGACTGACATGGGTACAGATACAGCTTTGCTGCCCTGCACTAGATTAGCTCCAGGTGTCTTCCTCCATGTTCTCTAACTTGCATGGTTTCGCCCTCCTCCAGGTCTGATCCGGCTCCAGGAGCTCATCATGGCCCCCTCAAGGTACAACATCCGCCTGAAGATACGGCAGCTGCCCCTGGACTCGCAGGACACCAGACCCCTCTTAAAGGAGATGAAGAGGGGACGAGAGTTCCGCATCATCTTCGACTGCAGCCACCAGATGGCTGCGCAGATCCTCAAACAGGTGAGACCACTCAGTATTCATGATAACCGGAAAGGGCAGTTTCTGAAGATGAGATGGTGTGAATGCTGGCTGTTGAAAGGCTGACGCTAAACTGGACTGCCGGGTGGAGGATTTGTGAATGTTAAGAGTTGAAATTGGAGTTTAAACATAATTCTAAAGTTTGAAGTTTGTATGGAGTTATCGTAACACTATAAACATACAATTGAAATTACATACATTTCAATAATGTATCACTACCAGTAGTGATATGATAGGCCTATTAGTTAAAGTACCAGTAGTAATATGATAGGCCTATTAGTATGATAAGTAAGGTAAGTCATTTATGGTTGTATCTTGGACATTCATTCGCATCTAGTCGAGTTTAGGTCACAGAATGAAAGAGATTTAATTAGCATAAGCATTTAGAAACATAGCCTACCTCATAAAGTGCCCCTGTTAGAACCAATAACCAGCCATGTATGAAGAAGCTCGCCTCCAACCATAGCCTTGTTCTCAACAACTAGACAACTCCAACAACAACTCAGACTACTTTAGATTGGACATGGTCATGATCAGTAGAAACAAGAACCAAGTAACAGTCTAAGCTTTAAATTGTGTCTCTAGGTGAAATCACAGCGTTGTTAGGCTCCACAATGTCCAACATGTTTAGCATTCGCTAAAGCCAGCTTGGGACAGAGTGGGGTGACCTCACACCCTCTGGCAAGGCGCTACGGAAGTCAGAAAGACAAAGACTTACATGTTCAAATAGTTTCAAGTTTCAAGTTTCAAGTTTATCGTCACATGCTAGATAACAATGTACATCATTACCAGCAGTGACATTCTTGTTACTCAGGTGTGCTCTACTTTGCTATATAAGATAAAATAAAATGAAAAAAGAGAGAAAAAAAGAGACAATTTAAACAGAAAAATAAGAATAAAAATATATTATGCAGAACAAAAATAAACTATGCAAACAATAAATAAAGAATTAAGGGCATTGATTACAGTAGAATATAATGAAAATAACAGAAGAAAAAAAAACGCAAAGTTGAGGGGGACTCTGTTGGAGTGGTTCTGTAGGAGTGGTTCTGTTGGAGTGTTCTGTAGGAGTGGTTCTGTAGGAGTGTTCTGTTGGAGTGGTTCTGTTGGAGTGGTTCTGTTGGAGTGTTCTGTAGGAGTGTTCTGTTGGAGTGTTCTGTTGGAGTGTTCTGTAGGAGTGGTTCTGTTGGAGTGGTTCTGTTGGAGTGGTTCTGTAGGAGTGGTTCTGTAGGAGTGTTCTGTTGGAGTGTTCTGTAGGAGTGGTTCTGTTGGAGTGTTCTGTTGGAGTGGTTCTGTAGGAGTGTTCTGGTGACCGAGGTGGGGTTCACGCGTCACACTAGACCCAGCATGTTCATGGTCATGATTGTGATTATTGTGTGTGTTGATGACAGGGCTGTAGTACTCGAGTCCAGACTCAAGACATTTTTTCTATGGTCTCGGACTTGTCTCAGACTCGCTGGTATTTGGACTTGGACTTGTCTCGGTCTCTGCCACTGGTCTTGCCAAATATGGCTTTTGGTCTTGACCGAGTCTAGGTGTCTTTATTATGTTTAGAACACTGGCCACTTGATAACCTGCATCTGCGTGCCCTGCTAACGTAACGTTATTGTCATTCATTTTCACTGATTCACACACACTGACAAACGAAGATGTCCGCCAATTCTGCCATAATAAAATATAGCGGAAGATAAAGGTAATATGTTCTTGGACATATGAAATATATAATATAATATAATATATATGAAATATATAATATATATGTCGTGCATACGACTTGTTTTTTCTGTTCTGGACTCGGTCTTGACTCGGACTCAAATATTTTTGGACTAGGTCTTGTCTTGGACTTGTCTTGGACTCGACAGAGGTGGTCTTGACTACAGCCCTGGTTGATGATTGATGATTATTATATTGGTTATGAAGATGTGGGGATGATGATCAACATGGGTGTAATGATGAAGAGGGGTATGATGATGATTGTGACGCTATAGCTGATACTTGTGTCACAGGTGATGAGATGGTTGCGATGGTGACGATGATGGGTTGTACTTTCAATACTACTAATACTGTGTTATACTTGTATTTCTGCTTGCACTTCTACATTCTGAAATTGCTTTAGAGTAGGGAGCAATAACAGCAGATTTCATAAAGCAATAACAACACATTAAAGACAAAGAAACAAAATCAATAGAAACCACAATATGGAGCTGTAGGTTGAAAGCTCTTAAACACAGACAAGTTGAAATCAATGGATAATAAAAAGCAAATGGAGGATACCGTGTCTACTGATTGGATCTCCTGTCTGTAATTCTATCTTTGATCTGATGGTTCATCATTCTGAGATGCTCAGAGGACCCGTCCTGACTCTTCCATATCCATCCATTAGCTGAAGTTCACACAGTTACTGATGCACATCCGCATGGCATTGCTGTACACCAAGCTAAAACACAGAGCTAAAACACAGAGTTAAACCAATAGCTAAAACACAGAGCTAAAGGACCAGGCTAAAACACAGAGCTAAAACACAGAGCTAAACCAAGAGCTAAAACACAGAGCTAAAACACCCAGCTGAAGTAGTAGTACTGTCTATACAGGAGGCCATAACAGTAGTTAATGTCCTGAATTTGTCGTATAATGCATTCTGCCACATAATTATATAAATAATTATGTGATATCTCGATGATATCTACATTGAGGTCAACATTTTAGCCTCTTGGATAAATACTCTTCTGGATTAATCTCACCTTTAGGGTAACTCTGCGTTTCTGTTTTGAACCTGCTCCTCCAAGGAATGGCAGCCTCTCTCTTCAGTTCTCCCTCAGAGCAGTTGATGGGTACAGGGAATATACACCAGGGAAGATACTTGTGGTGTTCCTTTAGAGTTCCAACCCCTCCACCATCACCAAAGAGTTGACCCTTTTGAGGTCTCTGTTTTACCTGTTGTCCCTCAGAGCTCTGTGACACCCCTGATATTCCTTTAGAGCTCTAATACTAATTACTTCTGACTGGCCCTAATTGCACGGATACCCCAGGACTAGTATAAGAGTTATAATGCCCCTGTTGGTCCCTAACTCTAACTCTCTTCCTTTAGAGCTCTAACACAAATTTTTTTTTTTTTAGAGCTTTGACTGGCCCTAATAGCACTGATGCCCTAGTTCTACTATAAGAGATCTTGTTGGTTCTTTAAAGAGCTGTGATTGACTGGTGTTCATTTTGAGGTATGATAACACTGGTCTTCTGTCAGAGCTCTGATACCCCTAATGTCCCTGAAGAGTGCTGATACCTCTGGTCTCCTTTAGAGCTCTAACTAGCTGGCATTCCTTTAATGCTGTTACCTTGATTGGCTGGTGTACATTTGGAGCTCTGGAAGCCCTTGGGTTCATTTAGAGCTTACATTCATTGTGTTCTTTTAAAGCTCTAACCTGCTGATGAAGGGTTCCCTTAAGATCCTGTCCTCTCTGTTACATGTTGTCGCTTACTTATGGGTGTAGAGGTGTTTGCGGGCTGGAATTAAAGTGGAACATACAATTGAAACGCATAATTAAGGCTCTAATATGTGCTTAATGGAATTACCAGCCCTTACTCCCATGGCAGCAGAGCTAGCATGGATGTGTGCGCTATCAAAGTGGTTAGCATATGAAGCATGGGTTAGGATCCGCACCATAACACAGGTACTTATTTGTAGTGGTAGATGTACCAGACCCAACATTAGCATAACCTTGGCTCCGCCATGCAGGAGCAGATGCTACAATTAACCAGGAAGTCGACGCGTTGAGGGGGGCGCAGAGCTTTTTAATGTCAATGGAGTCAAAAGAGGTAGCTGTGATTAGAGGCTGGGAGAATGAGCGGAGATTAGCCAGCAGCTTTGATGGAAGGCCTCTCTCTCTCTCCCGGGACTCCACCGGCAGGCGCTCAAAGCCATTGCTAACCATTTAAATGCATAGAAAAGCACCCAGCGTGGCTGCAGTTTCTTTACTTAGCACTGAGGAAAACATGTTGGGCGCCCCGGCTCAAACTAGTGAGCAAGAGCTCCCACATAGAAACCAACAAACTCTGCACTTTTACCTTTTCCATCTTGTTAGAGTGTTTGTTCTGATTCTGTTCTCTCTGCCCTGTTTCCACCAGGCTCAGACAATGGGGATGATGACTGAATACTACCACTACATCTTCACAACACTGGTAATGTACCTAGTAATACATGTACCTTGTACATAACCAGTACTAACTATAGACTCAGTATTATTATACTTATACAACAAATATTGTCAGTATTGTACAAAGAGCTGCATATATCCACAGTATTATACCTAGTACTGTTACTGCATATGTTCACTATTGTTCCCAGTACTGTTACTACATACATCTAGTATTATAGCCATACCACAGTATGTTGAAGCAATATCACGCCAGAAGGTTGCTGAATCTCAGCCCGGCTGTGATTGGTGGTAGGTGATGAAGATAGTCACAGCTGTGCTGCTAACCAGTGTAACAGCACCACCTCCAGTGTGATATTGCTTTTATGAAACAGTTGTACACGTGCCATTTGTCAGTTAACAGTGATAAGAGACAACAGATGATTTGCTTGTACATTGAATCATTATCATCAGTATCATCAATCCTTCCACTACTGGGCTGCGTCTGGATGTCCCAAAGCCCCATGCCTGGTCCTGTGCACTGTTACTGTGTGGCGTTACATACATGTTACACGTAACGTACATTTGTCTGAATTACCTGTATTACTATTTATTCATGGATCTGTTTTTAATACAAGTACGGTTTAAAGTACTGTTTAATACAAGTACTGTTTAAAGGAAAACGCCACCGTTCTTCCCTACTGAACTATGTTCTTCCCTGATATTAGACGAGTTGATACATACCTCTCTCGCCTTCCTGCGTGCACTCAATCGCTCTTGCTCGCAGTGCTACTTTGGTAGCATGTAGCTTGGCCCAGTATATTCCTAAGGATCCAAACAGGGGTGAAGTTAGAAGCGACCAAGCACTTCCACGTTTTCCCTATTTAAATACGGTCACGTGAGTAGTTACACGACCCAAGTATGGTTACACAAAATGAAACATTCCAATTTTCTAAGCGGATAAAAAGGATAACTATAATGTATGGCGGAATAACACCTGGGAGCACTTCGACGTCGGCGTGCAGGCGACGGCGTGCAGGTCACGGCGTGCAGGTCACGTTGGTTCTATTGACGGAAGTAACAGGGGATTACTGCGCCGACGTGCTTGGTCGCTTCTAACTTCACCCCCGTTTGGATCCTAAGGAATATAATGGGCCAAGCTACATGCTACCAAAGTAGCGCTGCGTGCAAGAGTGATGAGTGCACGCACGAAGGCGAGAGAGGTATGTATCAACTCGTCTAATATCAGGGAAGAACATAGTTCAGTAGGGAAGAACGGTGGCGTTTTCCTTTAATATTAATACAAATACTGTTTAATACAAGTACTGTTTAAAGTACTGTTTAATACAAGTACTGTTTAAGTACTGTTTAATACAAGTACTGTTTAAAAGCACACACCTGTTGTGCAGTCAAACCACTTGGTCTGAACTGTTGTACAGACAATGTTAGAGCAGCAGCTCAGTGGACAGAGCGGGTGGACAGAGCGGGTCGTCCACTGACCAACCTGGGGGGCGGCAGCAGCTCAGTGGACAGAGCGGGTGGACAGAGCGGGTCGTCCACTGACCAACCTGGGGGGCGGCAGCAGCTCAGTGGACAGAGCGGGTGGACAGAGCGGGTCGTCCACTAACCGTAGGGTCGGCAGTTCAATCCCCTCGATTCCCTCCTCCAACTGTCCAACTGCATGTCGAAGTGTTCTCCAGCAAGACACTGAACCTCAACTTGCTCCCCGGGCGCTGAACACAGCAGCCCACTGCTCCTATGTACCATAGGTTGGGTCAAATGCAGAGAACACATTGCATTCCCATATCTAAAATATACTGAGAGTGACCAATAAAGACCAAAAGGTCTAACCCTAACCCTTAATTTATTATTTTGTATATACAAAATTATACCAAAATATATTGTCAGTATTATAGCTATGACTGTCTATACAGTAAGTAGTATCTGTCTTTAATATTATCCACAGTCACTACATGCACTGCATACACACACTGCGACCTTGTCCAGTCTCTGCATGGATCAGGATCTGTATACTGTGTACTAGCAGTATACTAGCAATGGTTAGCCTAGCAATTGAAATGCTTGAAACTTGTTCTGGTGACTTTCTTACTGTATTAACAGCAATGAAATGTTTCACCTTCTTATGACAAATGTACTCTTTGTAAGTCGCTTTGGATTAAAGCGTCTGCTAAATGCCCTCAATGTAAATGTAGATGTAGTATTCTGATGAAGGGTGAGGGTTAGTATTCCAGCACTTCACGTTACGGAGCCACGGCGCCATGACCCCATAAACCCTCTGCAGACAGAGGGGTAGCAAGGTGCCGTACCTCCTGGTACCTCCTGGTCTGGAGGCAAGGAGGTTCCCCCTTGACCGGACAGGAAGGGTCTTGAGGGGGAGGGTGCGTGTGGTTGCTAGGTGACCGAGGGCAGCCATTTACCGGCTTCTCAATACAGTGAATCCCATCAACTGTGTAAAAACACACTGGCAGTGCACACAACCAGACGATGCAAAGACGAGTCTGTTGCTGGGAAGAACCCTGGCCCGCTATGTCCCTGTAGCTCTGTGTGTCTCTATGTTCTCTCTCTCTCTCTCTCTCTCTCTCTCTCTCTCTCTCTCTCTCTCTCTCCCTATCTATCCCTACCCTCATGCTCTTATTTGTTGTACGTCTTGGCACTTTAATCGCTCTTTGTAAGTTGGCACTTTGATCGCTCTTTGTAACTTGGCACTTAGTCAGAGAT
>OMKI01050502.1:0-12947 GCA_900302315.1 Phycis blennoides
ATAGATAGATAAATAGATAGTAGAATAGATAAAACGATGGACAGGTAGATGCTGTAGATCAATATACGGCTAAGTGGACAGTGACATAGATCGACATAGACAGGCGGACAGACACCAGACAGACAGAGAGACAGACAGAGAGGCACAGAGAGAGACAGAGCTGGAGAAGAACTTAGAACCCCTATAGCAAAACGCCCCTGTAACCTAGGTTACAGGGTTCAGCTTTGTGATGCTAGCTAGCCCTGGGAACTGGACAGCAGCTACAGCAGTGAGGGGTGAGCAGCAGGCAGGCATGCCCAGGAGAGGAGCTCCGCAGCTGGATAGGACTGGCTCGGGTTTAGCCTTCAGGCTGGAAGGAATGGTGGAGAGAAATGTACCACGTTATGCACCTCTGAGTTTCTGAGAGCCTGTGTCTATCCATGAATACTTTGAATAACTCACAGGCACACACACACACACACAGGCACACATGCATGTCATTGTGTGTTTGGATGGGATAAAATTCTAATATCAAGATACTGCATGTCAAGCGTGGCCAATAATCTCTTCATTTGATTTCCCATGATGCACCGGGGATGTTTACCCACCCATCAACAGTGCGTCTCCTCTCTCCATCAACCTGTCTATCCTTCCATCCCCCTCCTGCCATCTATCTATACCCTCTGTGTACATCTAAACCCATCTATTTCTGTCCTCTATCCCTCCCCTCTGGTCTCATCTCGCCACAGTGTCTCTCTGCCTCTTTCTCTCTCTCTCTCTCTCCCCCCCTCTCCCCCCCTCTAACACCTGATGTGTTAGATGTGGACAGATCAAACAGTTCTACTGCTGCTGCCCATGCTAATTTAGCCCACACACACACACACACACACACACACACACACACACACACACCAGTAGTCACAAGCAACTCAATGTACCTTTTCAAACTCACAGTAATAGGGAGCCATCATGGCACCTGTTTTAATATCAAATAATGACTTAGGCGTGCGGCGCTGACCTAACGTCAGGCATGAAATGTCACTCTGCCCTACAGCGCTAATATCCAGCGAGCAGCTAGCCAACGCAGACCAGCGCGGCTGCCTTGCATTCTTCGTTTCCTTGCAATGCACGACAAAAAAGAAGACAGACGGCTGCCTGTCTGACCTTAGCAGAGAGAGGACACAAACCGACGAAGAAGAAGGAAAACCGCAATGAATCAGCATTTAACACCCCCCCCCCCCCCCCCCCCTACTGTAACCACACAGAGACGGACCGACACTGGGATGGACCGACACAGAAAGACAATCTGTTCTTTTCTGGTCCTTAATCCTCTGTGGGAGCTGGTGTGTGTGTGTGTGTGTGTGTGTGTGTGTGTGTGTGTGTGTGTGTGTGTGTGTGTGTGTGTGTGTGTGTGTGTGCGCGTGTGTGTATGCGTGTGAGTGTGTGTGCGTGTGTGTGTGTATGTGTATGTGTATGTGTGTGCGTGTGTGTGTGCGCGTGTGTGTGTGTGTGTGCATGAATGGTAGGATAGGAGGTGGTGAGAGGGCGGTGGTAGGAGGTGTAGGCGGTGAGGTGTTTGTTCATGTGAGCGTGCGTGTGTGTGTGTGTGTGTGTGTGTGTGTTTGGTTTAGTGGAGGTAGAATCTCAGTGTGAACTCACAACGTTAAAATAAACTCAGGAATATTCTGGAGTTGTCCAAGGTGAAGGAGGATCTCAAGCTTTATCACGCAGGACGGGATGAGTCCAGGGCTTGTGTGTTCGTGAAAAAAGTACCTGGATTGATCCCCGATGTTCCTGGCCTAACCTTTCCACATCTCAGCGCAAAGTGTCCAACGCTTTTAAGTGTTGAGCACTTTGCCGTCGTCGTTTGGTGTGGTTGCATGAATTTCTGTGTTGCGCTGTGTCTGAATTTGCAGCCGCGCTTTCTAAATGCGGTGCATGTGTCATCAAATCGACTCGATGTTTTCCTTAATTTGCTTGTGCCGTGTCTATTTGCATGCTTTTTTTAGTTGTAGTGCGTTGTTGTCACGTTGATGAAGATGTTTTCTTAAGTGTCCCGTCTATTTGCATGTGTTTTCTTAAGCTGCGGTTGGTTGACTTCTCAGGGCCACCGTATGAATCTGATAAATCTGATAAATCTGATAAGTGACCACATCGTGCGTATCATGTTGAATGGCAAGCAAGACGCCCCACCCCGCCCCAGACAGGACCTCTTTGGGAGAGAGGGGAAGCAGGGTTTCCCCGGTGGTTCAGGAAAATGTTCCCTCTGCATCCTCTGCATCGCTTCGCTTCCTAACCGTCACCTGGCCTGGATTAGTGGGCGGACGTTCACCTGGGCCTGGATTAGTGAATGCTCAACGGCTGGTCTGTGAGTGTAGGATGTGTATTCGCGCAGAGTGTGAAGTGAAGCCGCAGACAACAACAACCGATTACAGACTCCGTATACAAAATATTGTCTCCGTAGTCTGACCTGAGGGCGTCCTCAGGTCAGACTAGAGCTGGTGTCTTACGCTGCTCTTTAACTGTACGTTGCTTTGAGTGAAAGCTTAAAAAGGCTTAAAAAAAAAAACGGAATCGCAAAAGAGCAAATGCATAATTGAACAAAAATATTCAAAATGACAAAGGGTTTGATTGTGGATTGTTACAGTAATTGTCATGAATCACAGCGAAAATGATTTCATCTGATGCTACAACGCACAGATGAAAAAAAAACGAAAACAGATGTATTTGGAGAGTTCGACACAGTGTAAAAGTGACCGCAAAAACAAAACAATGACAAGAAAAAACAAAAAAAAGTCGCCGCAGCCGAGGGGAGGGTTGAGTTTCAAGAAGCTGGAAATTTCATTAGAATCCATTTCCACTATTAATAATTAACACAATGCAGCAAGCCGTGCACTCTTTGAGGGAAGCATTGCACATACACAAACATGCACCTGTGCACACCACTCACACACAGATGGAGGCATTTGACTGGGAGGAAAATTCGACCGACCGTGCACCTGTTCTGATAACACACTTTCACTCTTTGCATTTTGATGACTCGCTCTCCCTCTCTTTATCTTCATCCCTCCATCTGTCTGTCACTCAATGCCTGTGTTGTGTGTGTGTGTGTGTGTGTGTGTGTGTGTGTGTGTGTTTGTGTGTGTGCACACCAATCTGACTATTCATCTGTCTATCAATATCTATCAATCTATCTATCTTTGTTTATGGACGTGAGTTTGTCTCTCATCTCCATATCATCTCTCTCACCATCTGTCTACTGTGTGTCTATCGCTTTATCTTATACCCATCTCTGTTTCTCTTTTTCTATATGTGTGTCTCTCTGTTCTGTTTCTGTCTCTCTTTGTCTTTTTGGGTCGGGGGGGTAAGCTCAGAGGTTCTACTGAGCATATGAAGAGAGATACCTCTCTCTCTCTCTCTCTCACCTTTTCCCTTCTCTTTCTCTATATATATATCTCACTCTCTCTCTCTTCTCTTTGTCTCTCTCTCTCTGGATCGCCCTTACTAAGAAAGCTCTGCCAAGGATGTGTGTATGTGTGTGTGTGTGTGTGTGTGTGTGTGTGTGTGTGTGTGTGTGTGTGTGTGTGTGGTGTGGATGGATGGATAGGTAGAAAATGGATAGGTAGTATGACAGACAGACATCAAAGAAAAATGTCAAGTATGAACATTTTCTATTTCATATGCCATTCATTTTGACACTTTATGAGCCATTTCTAAAAATAAGGGTTTAAAAATCAATAAACATCTTCAAGTCCATAAGGTGATTGATCTTCTGCGCATGAGTCAAAGGTCACGAGCCAACAAACACATGGGTCATTAGAAACTCCAGTTGAAGCAGTATTTCTCTCACCACAGATGGCCTGACTCAGGCCAGGAATAGACAACATATGCTTAATGCAGTCGCTCAGCTATTGAAACAAAGTCACCTTGAGTCAAACCCTCCACTGAGCGCTCTATAATGCGTTTCAACCATTAGACTCCATGTAAAAATAGTGCCGATGACAGCCGCGAAAGAGCAATACATACACCACAAGGCATTTCTTTCAAATTGAAAAAGGCCCACTCCTAAAAGTAGATTCACTTCAGATGTGAGAAAAGATAAATGCCACTTCAGAAGTTGCGTCGGGGAAGCGTGCAACTGTCAAAAAATAAGACACTTTTTTACCATTGAACAGTAGATTTGTAGTCACAAATCCAGGATTTGTCACTTTAGGATTTGTTACGAGAGTAACAATCTATGATTTGTTATTTTGTACTAACATTTAGCATTCCCCTTATATTTTTTTATTTTATAGTGAGACCTATTTGAGGGATGCATGTACCTACTTTCAGTTGGGTGCTGATACAGGGATTTGGAGCAAGGTCACAAGGAGGGAATAATTGGGAATCATTCAGGGGTCAAACATCCATCAGAGTGCTGCGGGCCGCCTGCAGTGTTGCATAAAGCCGTGTGAGTGTCAGGGCCTAGGGGGCCGTTCATGAGATTATACACTCACACACACACTCACACAGACACGCACACACACACGCACGTGCACACACACACACACACACACATACACACACAACTGGTATCACCTGCTCTTGGGGAGCGGACGTGGCGTGAGGACCAAAATCACAGTGGAACACTGAAGCTCATCATGAGGACACATGTCCTTGCGTTGCCTTAATTGACCACCTGGGCCAGCGTCAGATGTGCATGCTGACCTTTAATAAGCACACCATGAACGCCAGGTTGACTGTTGGATGTGGGGGAATTGCTTCAGTTTCAATGCACCTGTGTGAGTCTGTCTGAATCATAATGTGTCCGCGTTTAAAATAACCTCATTTACATTTGAAAGTTGTAAGATGAAAACTTTCAACTTTTAACCATCATCCAATAACAGGTTTCCGCTCACCCCATGTTAAGCCTTTAACCCCTTCACACACGGCTGGCTAGCGCAGTTGCAAGATCCAATCTAATCCTAAATGATAAAATATGCATTGTCCTGCGCTAATCTCTATTTTTACTTTAGCTGAACTGAACAAAAAGTCCCGTTAGGGTAATAATATGGAAGTAAGGCACCTTTCGCTGCTGTCTATGGGGACCACCTCAACTTTGTCCTTAACCATCGATGGATTACCTATGAAAGGTATGTTTTCTCTCATTGGCCATGACAGCGATGGCCTCAGTGATCCATTTTTATCCCGTAAAAGCCACTATGTGGTGACAGAGACGCAATAGCGTTGTTATTGTGTGAGAAATGTGACATTGCTAATTACAGTCACCTCACCAGGAGCCCTTTGGTGTTACAATACATATTTAGACAGTGTTATTGGCGTTATCCTAACAAAAGGTTTATTTTTAGCTAGTCCTCACCGCTGGCTGTGGACAGAATCCACAGAGCTTTCAATCACTAAAACATGACCCCTACGGTGACCTCTGGCCCCTCCACGCTGCCCCCAATACGGCCGGCAGGACATCCACCATCCTGCCAGTGGACTTCTTTTATGTTGCGTTACCTAGAATAGATGATCTATCGCATCTTTATTACGCTAACATCATGTTAGCGTAATAATGGGGCGTGGATTCCCGGCAGAACACAAAGGATTGCGATCAGGCAGCGGGCGATGCGCCGAAACAAACGCAAGCGACAGTAAAAAGGCTGCGATGGCGATCCAACCCGTCCCCCGCGGGCCCCTGGTAGCTAAGGCCGCGAGCCTAACGGCAGAACAATAGGAATGTTTACAGACGCACCGCGGCAGCAGCAACCTTTGCGTGACGGTCGATCCTTCTCCCCCTGTCTATCTTTATACAGTCGACATGCACACCGCGCATGTGAGCGCTCAGAGCTGTGCGGGAGGTAAGTGAAGGCACACTGCACTACGAGGACATCATAATGTCCTGGTAATGGTCCACGGTGATTTGGTCCCCATTACTCCTCCCCCACTCCCCAAAAGCAGGCGATACCAGCTGTGTGGTGTGTGTGTGTGGGTGTGTGTGTGGGTGTGTGTGTGTCAGCATATTATCCCATGAATGCCCCCCCAGGTCCTGACACGCCGACACTGTTACACAACACCGCAGGGGGATTCCCGACCGAACACACTGATGGATGTTTGACCCCTGACCGATTCCCAATCACGCTCCCCCTGTAACCTTGAGCCAAGCCCGCTGTCTGTTCCGTATCACGGAGCCCGGCTGAAAGTAGGCCCGCGCTCAGGATACAGAAAGGGGGGAAACATTGAAATACATTCCTCGAACGTGAAAGGTTGGACATAACAAAAAAAAAAACTTGAATTGCCGTTTTCTGGCTTGTCACTCATCAAACCCCCCCCCCCCGACTGGAGGCGGCGTCCCGCGATCCACCGCCACGCAGACGGAGGAGCCCGGGCGATAAGGGGAGGCGCGGTGATGGGATGTAATCCCGGGCCCCGGTAGCTGTGAGCGTCAGCTCTGCTTGACAGCTGAGGCAGTGATGATTGCACTTGTCACGGCCCAGAGCCCGTGGGCCGGTCCCGGCGGACCCAACTTGCTGACTCCGCAGTACGGCTGACATGTGGGCGCATGTGGTGGGAGTTTCAAGGATGTAGAAACCCAAGGCTCGGTTCTGCACTGCGGTGGTGACGATGATGATGAAGACGACGATGAAGAAGAAGATGAAGAAGATGATGATGAAGATGAATAAGATTATGATGATGATGAACATTAAGAAGAAGATCATGATGATGAAGATGAAGAAGATGGTGATGATGCCGCCTTTGGGGTCAGGCCCGTCAGCGAAGTATAGCATCTAGAACACTTGGTCCCGACCCGTCACTGCTTTCTTTCAGGGTAAAACGAATGGAGGATTTGTTTTCTGTGACTTCATCATCCTCTCGCACGTGGGAGCGCGTAAAGCACAGCACACGCTGTGGCTATTGCAAGCCGTCGCTGACAAGAAAGTGGGGCTTTCAACGCTATCTACTTAGGCCTGCTAACGAGAACGCGGGGCAATGCTTTCTCATTTTACATTTTTGTTACAGATGCATAATTTATACATCATCAGTACAGTACATCAGACGGTTTTGGCATTTGACGCACTTTAAGGCAACAGTTTGGCAGTTTGGCGCCTCTGTGGAGTTTTCCATGGACTGATGAGACCGGGTGGAACCGGAAACGCCTTATTTGGGCAGATAAACGATGCGGGACCCGGGTGGTCTACGGCTGGGCCCTAAAGATAACACATCAATGGCGTTGCTATGCCAAGTGCTGGCCCGCGGTCCTCATTAGTCATTCAAGCGGTGCGGTCTGGTTTCTAACACTGATGAAGAGCGGGAGAGTGGGCACCAAATGGACCAGGGACAAAGGCTACGTCCTCATCCGTTTTCCCAAAGACAACAGGTCCGTGAGCTTGCCAGGTCCTGACCCAGGGTCCTCATAAGCCGCTAATGCTCTGTCCCGGACTCTGGAGCCCCGATTCGGCTCAACGGTCGAGGCCGACGCTGTTTTTTCAAACTGGCGATACAACGCCCTGAACCTGTGCAGTTCGCCTTGCCGCGATGACGCCCCGCGCGGCTTTTGCTGAGGCAGAGACAGGCCTCGCGTGCTGACTCACGCCAGGGTGAACGGGGTGAACGGCGTGTCTCTATTTACGTCAGCCATTAGTTAGCTCACGGGACGAGCTCATCTGTGTCCTTCGCTCGCTCAGAGTGTCACTTGCACTGATATTTTCACTCTTGTTATCTTCATCTGTCACTCTTTTATTTTTAGTGGCACCTTTTGCAAAACCCGGCGTGGAAGTACTATGGTGACGCCGGAGCGTGTGAATAACACTATTGCGCACTATTTTATCATTACATTCACCCTTTGTGTAGGAAACAATGGGGGCTGTGTCTGACCAAGTGAATGGACACGTCTGGACGATAAAGAGAAAGACTTTTCATTCATAAAAGAGATAAATACAATCACCGAGGGATCAAGAACTGAATACCACACACGGGCCAATCATGGACCACCGTGCTCACGCACACAGAGTGGAGAGGAGCAGGGGTGGGCCAGGGGAGAGGAGGAGAGGAGGATCTACAGGGGAGGGGCAGAGGAGAGGAGGAAAAGGGGGGGGTGGAGAGAAGAGGAAATGAGAGAAAGAAAGGAGAGGAGATGTGAGGATTGAGAGGAAGAGAAGAAAATCAGGGTTGGAGAGGAGAATGATGAGGAGGAGAAGAGGGGGGAAAATAAGGGATGGAGAGATGAGATAAGTGAATAAGAGGAGAGGAGAAGGAGGAGTGGAAAATCAGAGAGAAACGAGTGAAACGGAAGAGAGGAGGAGTGGGGGTGGAGACTCAGAGGGGGAAAGTGAGGAGAGCGGGAGGGAGGAGAGAGAGAGGTGTTTCGGTGGAGGAGAGTGGGGGGAGGAGACAGATGGGGCTAACCCTTTGTCTGTAGCCTGGAGGAGGAGGAGGAGGAGGAGGAGGAGGAGGAGGAGTGTGTTGCCTCACAGCTCACGGTCACACCACGTACTGTCTGTGCACACAGGCTGAAACCAAGGCTCCAACACCAGGACATTCACTGGGCTACACTCACACCCCCACACACACAATATGACATTAATTCATTGGAAGTCTCTTCGGGAGAAGCTACATGATGAAACATAATAGACTTGCTCGTAAATAAGATAACATTGTTACGTTACTACAGTCCTATGTTCCATGTCATAGCTCAAATCCTACAGTCCTGTATTCCATGTCATAGCTCAAATCCTACAGTGCTGTACTCTATACCATATATCTCAAATCCTACAGTCCTGTATTCTATATCATATATCCCAAATCCTATAGCCAGGATGCCATACTCAACATTGACTACATCTATGTCCTGTCCTCTATTCTAGTTTACGGTCTACACTTTAAAAGTCTACACCACAGAGACATGAACCTTAAAGGCTACTGTATTCCATCTGACCATCTTAAGGTTATTTTTGGATCGTTATTGTAATTCTAATTATTGTTTTGTATTGAAAAAAACGGGATTCCGATCCATCGGGAGACCGAGAGGGAAGGGCAGGACACCAGGGCCCAGACGTCTCTGGTTCAGACCTCCACAGAGGGTGCCTGCTCAGAGGGTGTGAGTCCAGAGGATGCACACCCTGTCCCAGGGAGATGCTGTGTCAGTGCCAGGCCCCGGTCCCTTGGTCACCAGGAGAGGACAGCCTGTGCCGCACACAGACACACATCATCAACAATAGAATTTGGTCTGCGCAGACTAATGGCGGAAAATGATGGGATACGGGAAATGCGTTTCATGAGGGACATTATATTATCAAATGGCTCATTATAACATTATCAAATGGCTTCAAGACATAGCTGTGGTAGTTTCTTGCACTTTTTGTCTCCCTGGCCAGAGAGGGTGCTAGTGCGCAATGTTACATAGTATCACTTTATTTTTAAGATTTAGTTTTGAGGGATGTTTCTTGTTTTTATTTGAGAGATACAGTAGAGATTAGACAGGATAGTACGGGGAAGAGGTGCAGCAAACGACCACAGGCTGGAATTGAACCCGGGTTGCTGTTAAGGATTAAGCCTTAATGGCATGCTCTCTACCTGGTCGGCTACCAGGGCAACACTGCTTTGTACCTCTTTAAAGAGAGTGTAACTATGTATGTGTTGACTCTGATAGCTACATACAGCTCTCTACCTAATCCTATGGTACACTGCTCCTATGTACCATAGGATGGGTCAAATGCAGAGAACAAATTTCGTTTCCATATCTAAAAAATACTGAGAATGACCAATAAAGACCGAAAGGTCCTCTCTTCTCTTCTCTTCTCAAAAATTTGGAAAACAAATTGATGATATGTCAAATATTGATTGTTTGCCTTGATTTATTGTTCGCCTTTTCTGGAAGTTACTTTGAATAAAAGCATCTGCCAACTGACTAAATGTAAATGTGACTCAATGTTGGTTCTCGGTTATTCATGATGCTTTTACACACACTCACTCTGTTTCATTGTATTATATTTACTTTGGCAATATGAGCGTAGGGCTGGTAGATGAAAATAAAATCAATTGTAAAACGTAATGTAATGGCATAATATCAACTGTATTAAATATAGTTGTGGGGAATTATTTTGATGCTCGAACAAACAAAAATAATGAATGAAAAAACATAAAAACCTGTTTAAACCCCCCCTGATGAGCTAACCAAATGAAACGTTTATGTCTATGACACAAGTTTTGGGTCAGCTAAAGGGAATTTCTTCTCGTCATTCAGCTCACCGCCAGCTTAAAATCTTTATTCAAAGTGTACCTTAACAATCAATAACCATGATCAATAATGTTGACCAATGGCTCAGCCCTAAATCAGCATGGTCTTCTCTTAAAGGTTTGTGTATTGCATCGTAATGTGTGCATGATCATCCTAGTGTCCTGGTTTGACAATACACGTGATCAATTAACACCATGTATTCATTAATGGGTGGTTTGTCCTAATGGCTTTACGTTGTTCACGTATTTCAGAGTTTATTCAGTCACTAACCGTCCGTGGTCTTGGCAAGGAACAACGTTCAGAAACATGCTGACGCAAAGCAATGTGGATGGATGGCCGAGGGGGATTCTTATTGATCAGAATGTCCCCGCCAACAACCAGGATCAGGGCTTCGACAGGTATGGCGTTGCTGGTGTAGAAATACAAGTGAATATGGAGGTCTGTATATGCATATAGGTATAGGGATGTATATTTGAATGTTTTGACTGTGACGAATATGTAGAGAATGTATAGCGAAACATATCAAATTCATAAATAAACCTTACTTGCAGAGTGATGCGCCCAAGAATTAAATGAAACGCTTAAAAAAAAATACACAACACGCAACAACGCGACAAATGATAACGGCGAGTAAGTTAAAAAAAAAAGTGACAAAAACTAACTTCTGAGATCATCTCCATGCAGAGACCGCATCTCACACACACACTTCATACGCAAGGCGCCTATGATGATGCTACAGCTAACGCTAACATCACCAGCACCAGGAGCCCGAGTGTGACAGGGGCCCAGTTGGACACAGGTGCTCCCCAGCTGCGGGGCTCTATAGGCGGACACGGCAGGATGAATCTGTCCACACTGTGCGTACAGCACGGCTTCTCTCGCCAGTTGCCAAGACAACAATATACTGGGAAACAGCAGAGAAGCTATTTTTCCCCCCTCTCTCTCTCTCTCTCTCTCTCCCTCGTTCCCTCTCTCTGACAGGGAACGAGAACACTGGAAAATAAACCTAACCTGACTCCAAAAACGTATAGCCGGAGACACCAGAGGAGGAACTACTAACGGTGGGGAGGGGAAGGAGAAATAGTGCAGAATCATCCTGCAGCTAATTACTACACGGCTAACACCTATGCATATTAATATGCACACACTAATAAAGACTCGACCTAAACCATGGGCAGGCGATGCTACTGCTGCTGCTGCTGCTGATGATGCTGCTGCTGCTGATGACGATATGGGCGATTATTTCCTATAGTTTCTTTTTTCATAAATGGCATTGGACTCCAAGTCATGAATCTCACTCCACTATCACGAGAGAGAGAGAGAGAGAGAGAGAGAGAGAGAGAGAGAGAGAGAGAGAGAGAGATTGACAGGGAGAGAGATTGACGGAGAGAGACAAATAGAGGGGGAGCGAGGGAGCTCAGGGAGAAGCAGGGAGATAGGGAGAAGGCCACTGGAAATCGATGGCTGGCGCCACGCGCACACACCTGTCCCCGTCAGAGGCTCTCATCACCTGCAGGGGGAATACCATCGCTGGCTTCATTACACCCACGTTTGGCGTCTCGCTGGCCCTCCAGAGAGAACACACAACGGGCCAGAGCAGGACGGCTGCCCGCTCCTCTCGGGAGGGTTTAATGTGTTTACCCACAACTGTGGTCAATGTTGAAGCGGTTTATCGGGGAGCGGGGGGGGTCTGGCTCCAGCCAGGACGGTCGTTACGTAGCAAAACGAAGGAGCAACCGGGGGCGCTGTTATTGTGAAAGGGTTGGGTCTCGGGTGTGCCGATGTGGTTGGAAAACTCCACCCCTCTGGTGCAGCGAGTTCGAAACAAACGCACTCATACGAACGTTAATAGATATTTGAGTAGAAGACACTAAAAGGAGAGTGAGAGAGAGGGGAGGGCGTGAGAGGCCGACATACAGAAAGCGAGAGAACGAGAGAGAGGGATATAAAGAAAGAAGCCTGCACAACGAGTAATGAGCTGTTGTCCTTGCTGACGTTTTAATAACATTGTCTTCGTCTTTCATAACTCTTTATCCTATGTCTTTGTCAACATGTGTTTCATGTTGTCCCCTCCTCATCAAGCTTAGTGGTGTGTCTCTGGCAGGACTGAAACATGGCCATTTCACCACACCAGGGGTTTCCCTTTAATATTCATGAGAAAATATAAATTAGTCATTGAACAATAATTTAAAAGCATGTGTGTTTTTTCTCTTTCTTTCTCTCTCTCTCTGTCTCTCTCTCTCCCCCTCTCTCTCTCTCTCTCTCTCTCTCTCTCTGTATCCGTCTCTCTCTGTCTCTCTCTCTGTCTCTCTCTCTGTGTCTCTCTCTGTCTCTCTCTCTGTTTCCCTCTCTTTCTCTGTCTCTCTCTGTCCCTCTCTCTCTCTCTCTCTCTCTCTGTCTCTCTCTCTCTCTCTCTCTCTCTTTCACTCTCTTTCTCTCTCTCTCTCTGTTCCTCTCTCTCTCTCTCTCTCTCTCTCTCTCTCTCTCTGAATCTCTCTTTCTCACTCACTCTTTCTCTCTCTCCCTCTGTCTTTGTCTCTTTGTCTGCCTGAGTCTCTTTCTCCGTCTCTATCTGTCTGTCTCTCTCTCTCTCTCTCTCTCTCTCTCTCTCTTTGTCTCTCTCTCTCTCTCTCTCTCTCTCTCTCTCTCTCTCTCTCTCTCTCTCTCTCTCTCTCTCTCTCTCTCTCTCTCTCTCTCTCTCTCTCTCTCTCCCTCTCTCTCTCTCTCCTTCCCCATGCAGATGTACAGT
>OMKI01050532.1:0-7500 GCA_900302315.1 Phycis blennoides
CCAAATCAGCGTTAGAAAACGCACGTTAAACCCACTCGCTAACCCTCAGCACACTTCCATCTGAACTTTGAAACCAGGAACCCTTTGGTTAGCTACAAAAAAAAAAGTGCCCGATTGCACACACACACACACACACACACACACAGCGTGACAAAACAGGAGAAGCGTCTCCCCTTCACTCTTACCTTTTTTTTTTTTGCAGGAAAAGTCAAACCCAACAGCCGTTCAAAATCAAGAAGTCAGTGGAAGGAGGAGGAAATAAAAATCGGACGACGGCAGGTAGTTGAAAGACAGTCTTGACGGGGACTGCTCTGCAGCTCGGAGGACAGCGGGCGGTGAGGAGAGAGATTCTGCAGTTTTGATGCATGCTCCCCTTATCTGGGACAGCTCGGTCTTTATCAGTTGGCAGGTTCCCCTCGCAGCCGATACATTCCCCTGCACCGGACACACACTTCCATGGCAAGGTGTTGCATGTGCTCAGTCCTCAACTCGTCAAACACTTGCAAGTTTACGCGTTGTACTCTCTCTCTCTTCTTCTCGGGGTGGGGGGGCGAGGGGGTGGGGGGTGGATGGGGGGGTGGAGGGGGTTCAATAATAAAGACGAGAAGCGAGAAGCTCGGGTCGTGGAGGACTATACGTTGTGGTCTTGTGCAGCACACCAAAATCTTTGTCCGCGAAAAAGCTGGCAAGACGGAGACCCCTCTTCTACGCGTTCCGCCGGATTTCGAAAAAGGGGAAAAGAAAATGACTCGAAGCGCCCGCGATGGTTCTTCTCCCGGCTGGACTCTGTGAAAGATCCCGCTCACGGCGCTCAGACACTTGGTTGAAACAGCGCGGAGCTGGGTTCCAGTAAACAGTGCCAGTGTAGCCCGACGCAGGCTGCCGTCTGCAGGAGCTGTCTGTGCGCAAGAGTCTACCAAAACCCGACATGGAGTCGCCAGCTGAAGTGGCTTGGAGTCAGAATTCATTCATGTCCAGAAAGAACGCGTCACATGGTCGCATTACCATATCGAGTAACGGGCAGACGCGCTGCCTTTTTTTTTTTTTTAATTGTTCCAAGGGAGGTTGAAGCACATCACAGAAATGGCAAAGAGATTATAAATATATTTCCCCTTTTGGCCCCTTTCCATTTTTGACTGCCTGCTAGGCCCACATGCTTTTATTTTTTTTTGCGCTTTTGGGATGGGGAGGCCCATGCCCGGTCACAGTGGGCAGTCCAGCCCGTTCAACCAATGGCGTTGGACGCGTTGTACTGTAACACAACCGCGCGTCAAAAGTGCAGACGGATGTTGCAGCTTTTTTCTTTTTTTCTCTTCTTCTTCTTCTTCTTCTCCTCCTCCTCCTCCTCCTCCTCTTCCTCCTCCTCCTCGTTCCCTTCTACTCTTCTGGCCTCAGTGAGGAAACACAGTGTCACTGGCCGAGAGAAAGCCGAGCTCCTGTTGGTATGTACACAGCCGGGACCACATCACATGCGGCACGTTGTGTAAAAGGCACAATAAATATGTGCGTGTCTTGCAGTTTTTCTCCCCCCCCAAGTCCCCGTTTTAAGAGAACAATTATTTTTTTTCACATCACAGTCCAGATTAGTTGTTTTTTTTTCTTTTTTTTTACTTAATAGTATTAATTCCTTGTAATTATTTTTTTAATTGGATTTCTTTTTCGACAAAAAATAAATAATGCCACGACACGTCTCCTATTTTGCAGATGAATAAAGTATTGTTTTTATTTTGATTTATATTTTATCAACTCATGACAGGGACTCCATTTTTAAAATAATTTATAGTTGATGGATCATCGAACACAATAGGCCGACATTCTACTGTATTATCTTGAATCCATTCTATTCTATTGAGCTCTGTTGTATTTTATTCTAATATACTCTATTCCACAGTCTACTCTATTTCACTCTCTCCCATTCTACTGTAGCCTTCTCTATTCCACTGTCCATCATTCCCCTTCAACTCTACTCTATTTAATTCTCTTCTATTTAATTCTGGTTGTAGTCCGCGCCACCCGACTCCATTGTGCTGCATTCCAGCCCATCCTACTCCACTCGGTTCTATAGCACTCTGTCTCACTCTGTTTACCTTCTTCCCCTCCTCGGTAATGGAACGTGTTGTGATCTGGTCGAGGAATTCTGCGAGGGGGAAATGATCAGGCGAGACGCGGGGCAGACACCTGGCTTCAATAAAGCCGTCTCTCACCCGTTGTGCAGAAATGTGAATTTGAGTCATGCTCACCAGGTGAAGGTGAACGCAGAAGAGAGAGGGGCATGCGTGTGTTTTCATAAGCATAATTTTACATAATAATATATAGACATCGTTGCAAGGGACAAAAAACATCTTTAAAAAAAAAAAAACAGATGTGAAAAAAGGTCACTGGGTGGCAGACATCCATATTTGCGGCGATAATGTTTATTTATAAGCGGGACTGCAATTATTTCACATGTCTCGGAGAAGGAAGCAACAACCCGGTATCCATTTTGCATAGCGCCTCTCGCAGTCAGCTACCTCAAACAGACAACAGAGGGCATTAGCCTGTGTTCTGTGTGTTGAGCACAAACACACTCACTATATATTCAGCATCGGGGCCACCGCAGAAGCACACACAGCCCGCGTCGGCCTCCGAATCATATCAGACGTATATTAAAACGGTCGGCTTGTTAATGATTACAGACCACCCACCGCGACCGGTGGTGGGGGGGGGGGAAAAAACACAAAAAAAAAAACACATCTAAACTTCAACTGTAGCTCAAGTGGGCCACTCGGTCACGCTGGTTTGTGAAATAAATTGTGCCTGTGTTTCCTTCCCGACTCCCGATAAAGTCGTATCTCACAAGGTCCACACAGTATATAGCACATAATCACTTACCAAATGGTGCGTGCTAGCTGGGGGGGTAAGTGGAAGAAAGTTTTGTATTTACTCGGCGCCGTTGCTCGGGTGTACAGAATACATACTGGGGAAAACACACACACACACACACACGACACACACACACACACACACAAACCAACACACACACAAACCAACACAGACGCACACATGTTAGTTATTGTAAAAAAAAACAACAACAACAACACACTAATGAAAGTCCCAGCGTGTCTATGGAAGCTGGAATAAAGCCATTCCTGTCTGACTCTGAGCCTGCCCTGGGTCAGCAGAACATTTCAGCTTAGTTGGGAACAAGGAGGAGGCTTAGAGGAGACATCGGTCAAACCCTGGTCCAAGACATTTCGAGTCGTTGCTTTTTTTTTTTTTTTCTCCACGCAGAGCCCAGACTGAAGGTTTGAACCTTCTTTTGTTCCCAAAACAATGCAATAATTGGTTCTTTCCTAAAATATTTAGACGTGACCGGCACCCCGTGCACACAGGACGAGTCACAAGACCTCGGCTGACACCCCCACCACCACCCACCACCATCACCACCCACCCCCACCACCACCCACCCCCACCCCCACCACCACCAGCTTCCTCTCCTTAACTCGTCGGCCTAGCTTATTAGCGCTAACCATGGCCAGGTATTTTGGTTCTCAACTCTGGCACGAGTTAGGAGAATAGTCAGGAGAATGTTAATGCGCTGTTTTGTGTCCAGATGTGTTCATTTCGTTGTTTCCTGTTACTTTTTAAAAACGTTTTCACCAATCACCAATGGATCTCCGCGTGTTCACGTCTCCACACCGCGAGTCATGCCTGAACACCTCCCTGCCGCCGTCCAATCCAAGCGGCGCCGAACCAGCGGCGCTGCAGAGGTCTCCATGCGAGCCCGGTCCGTTTCCATGGTTTCCCCTCCCCCACCACCACTTGACACACATCTGCATGGGCTCTTCATCTTCATGTTATTTTTACCGAGGAGCATCGCGGCAAAATATACTTTGCAGGCTTCCATTTTTGTCAGGCCGCCGCGGCTTTTTTGAGCATCTCTAAGGATATATCTAGCTTTCCTCAGCGAAGATTCATAATCAAAGAAGGCCTACACTCCACGGTGGTAGCGTGGTTAATATTTATGTAGCCATGGGCTATGAGTTAGCTCTGAGTTTTAACCTCGTCTTTCTGCCGCGCCAGAAAGGAGCCAGCCCGGCTTCTGTTGGAGTGAAATTTGCCCAGCAATAATAACTCCGGCCGACACTGGCAGTGTATTATTGTCATCCAGTGTTGTGCAATCATGAGGGGCCCGGGCTGCCGTTTAGTCTTTCATCGAGGCAGTGGACCCTCAGTCGTTTTGAATTAGCCTTCACGCTCCATGTGGTTTGAATTTCATCCTGAAACATATAAGCGTTCGGTCCCTTTTTGAAAGTTTTCAACCGTTGAAACGAGTGAATGGGAACCGATCTCCATGAAATGTGTGGGCCTTTTTTGTTGTTATTGTTATACGTATGTGTGTTCTTCTCCGTCATGGCCTTCCTGTGGTATCGTGAATTTATTGTTTGCCTTTTTAATTCCTTTGTATCGCGACATCTATGGTGCTTTTAGAGAATTCTCAGAGATAAAGATGATGATTACCTGATTATGTAACAGCAGGTTGGGATAAACGTGTGCAGTATATGGTCACCAGGGAAACTGGGCGGTGAATATCAAAGATCAGGGACTGGTGAAATGATTCAATAAAATTAAGCAATTTTTATACAGACGATGCAACTCCCCATTTATTTACAAGGGCACAACGTTGAGTTAATTGTATTGCTGCCTTGTCTCAAACGTGGACCCACCTTATTTTGCCATGAGTTGTTTCTTTCTTTCTGAGAACGTGTCTCTAAAGCATTGAAGTTGAAGCATTTTTATTGTTGGTTTTTACTATCGCTGCACATCATCAATTCCATCAATTTTGAATGTAATGTTCCCGGCGTCTTTATGTCTCACGATGGCAACCTATTGTGAAAACGCCATCAAGAATCGGCGTGTGTGTATTGTCTTTGCAGTTAAGGTGATAGGTTGTCTGCTGGCGCTGTATGCTATGATTACAACCGCAAACATTTTATTTAACATTCTGCTTCTGTGATGTCGTTATCCATTCAGCGTGCATCGCCATATTGGTAGAATTGCTTACAACCCCCGGCATACATAAAAGCCTTTTCACTGCATCAAGTCAAATTTGTAAGATTCTGGGCAACATGACAGGATTTGGGAGTTTTCATTATATTCTCGTAACATTTCTCTAAAACGAAGAGATTTTTTCTTTCTGAAGAAGGGGTCATAAGTCTCTAATTTGAAGTTCACATTTTGTGTAAAAAAAAAATTAAATAAATAAATAAACCCTGATCAAGTATTGACAACAGCGTTCGACTGACCCGAAAATCAATAATGGATAATAGAGTAAGACTTTCTTAAGCCGCCCTGAATCAATACTGTGCCGTCTGGCCTCCTTTCTTCATTACACTGGGCTTACTAAGGCAGCTCAGACAATCAAACCCTGTCTAAACCTACATCGACATGTGTAAACTGTGAGCCGCTATATCAAGTAAAATATTATCAAATCAAGCACCCAAATGATCTCATCGTCCTGCTCAAATTTCGGTTATTTAATCACTTTGTTTCGCTTGTCCACTGATGCTGCTTGGGCGCCCCCCAAGACCCCCAGCCCCCCCCAAGAACCCACTGCTTATAATTGACCCAGCAGACAGGAAGCAATTAAAACAAAAAAAAAAGTCAAACACACGGGGAGCTTTGAGATCAGATTTGAAAAAAAAAAGAAAGGAAAAGTCCAGAACAGAAAGAATGGTCCTGGGCGGCCATGTTGGGCTCTGGCTTGCACAACTGTCAAATACGTTGACTGTTAAAAGAACACACTACGTAAACAAATCATTAACACCGAATCGTATCGTGGAGTCAAAGGACTACAAAACGAGATGAAGGAGTTCTTTGGAGCTGGAGAAGGGAAAAGGGGCCTTTTCAGGAGACCTCTTTTGTTTTTTAGCATTTGATAAACAACATGAATATTTTAAACAGGCAACACGGGGATATCAGTAAAGCAACTCTTGTTTTATGTGTGGAAACTTCCCCGGAGTGAAAACAGATGTACTTCAAGTGTGACCCACAAAAAAATGATATATGGTGACCAGTAATATGGTTCAGCAGAGGCTAACAATTCCAATTTGCTTCACGAGGCAGTCGTGTGCTCTGTGTTCTGTAAATGTGGACACATTTTTCACACAAAAGGGGCGTCAGAATCACCGTTACTATACGAAATGACGGGTCAGTTAGGGAAGTGTATTTATTTAAGGTTGCAATACATCAAAGTCACCTGGACGTTGTAATTATATATTTAATTTCATATTCACACAGGGATATTGGAAATGCAGAAATCCCACCAAACAAACAAACAAAAAAACAAACAAACAAACAAACCGGAAAATTTGTCCTTGTTACTTTTGATGAAAATTAAGCAGTGGAACTCCGCCCTTGGACCTGGTCAGACAATAATAGAAATAAACTTAAACTGGTGAACTGGACAGGAAAATCAGAGAGAGAGTTAATACCTTTTAGCATTAACTAAGGGGAGGACGTCTTCAACAGTCCTGCCTAATTAAGATGAATACTATAAGCAGAGGAGGAAGGGAAAATATGTGACATCGAAAGTGCCCTTAGAGGTCAATAATCTTTTAGAATAATTGCCTCAAATTTTAATTGAAGTAAAATCATTCTTAAGCATTCATCATTGTGGATGCACCTTACTACCCTTCAATTGTGCATTCCGATTAATTCAACTAATTTAAAAAGTGGCTGCTTTGTGCTGGCATAAAGGAGCACAATTATAAAAGTTTTAAATACATATAGCTTATTTCCATAAAACATTATTGTTCTAAATACATCTAGGGGCTGCTCAGCAAGGCATGCAAAACGGGAGACGAGATGAATTCTTTGGTTGCTTGAACTTTAAAAGTCAACAACATTTGTTCGCGTCCGCAAGGGGCCCCTACCTCTTTAAAAACTCTACGCGTGGCTAAACAACGGCTCATTGATGGCCATGACTTATACGTGGTGTTATCTGGGTACAATTCTGTAATTACATGTTGCATTGTTTTTCATGAATAACAGACCTATAAGGAATACCTTTGATATGAAACGCACGTTCTTCAGATCGGGGCGGAGTCATCCCGGAGTCATTTGGTCTCAACTGTGAATTAAGCCAAAAGACTTCCATTGAAATGTCTCCAAGCCAATCAAACAGTTTGCGTGATTAGTGGTTATTCTTCCTCTAAGTGATTCTTCATGGCATACCAATGAGAAGAGGAGGAAAATAAAAGAATGAAAGAAAGAAAGGGCAACCCTAATTTATGTTGAATGATCTGTGAACTACATTTTCCTGTCCCAGTTTCTCAAGAGATACTCTATAATCATCGCTAATTATCGTAGCATGCTAAAGTGGGAAGGCATTGTGGTTGCTCCGCTCCCTTTCATTCGATCGAGAAATAAAAGGCTGGTTGGTAAAACTAAGTTCAGAAAAAGTCAAGGTTCTAACAATGTTTAAAGCCACGCATTCACCCCCTCCATCCATTCATCCAA
>OMKI01050532.1:12500-15502 GCA_900302315.1 Phycis blennoides
GAGGGCATCCCAAGAAGTACAGCCGGAGTCCCAGCGCACGCGGCCCATTTACCCACTTCCCGCGGTTACCGTGCAGATTTGCGACGCCTCAACACACACCGCCACACACTCTCGAATAACACCTGATCTCCGCCGGAGAGAGAGAGAGAGAGAGAGAGAGAGAGAGAGAGAGAGTCGGGACGCCGCTGGGCCGTGAGAGATGCTGGACTTGAGGGGGGCATCATATACGCGAATGTAAGTATGCGAACGCTGATTAGAATTACTTGGAGAGAGTCGACCGCGGGGTACTTATCAGTATAGCATCAGGTGTGGGGGTACAAGGCCTCCTGGTGGTGGCTGTTGTGTTTTTGGGGTCTTTAATGGGATCCTTTATCTTTTGCTTCCATTTGGCCAAGAGTCCGCTCCGTAAAGGTCAAGGCTCCGTTACACATTTGCTCTTGCAACAGGAGCAACGTTATTTCAGGGCAAGTCCTGCTATATTTCACTTCCTGTCGACGAAGCGTTCACTAATGGGGGAATGCTCGGAAAACGAAACAATTTTATTATGAATCATTTAGTTTCCATTTTCAGTTACAATAAAATTTTCAATTACATAAATGCCCACATATAACAAGAAGCATTTATCAACCTTTATTGAAATGGGACTCTATCTTGTGTTGACCACTTCCACTGTTCAGATATTCACTGTGCATTAGAACAGAGGAACTAATCATTGACTGTCTGCCATAGTAAGAATCTTTAATTAGAATGATTGAGTTGAGCATTGGAAAGATTATAAAACAGGGCAGAGCACTGCTGATCTCAAAGGTTATCCCTCTCCTCCCTTTCCAAGCGAATAAACTTTTCTGCTTTAATGAGGTCACTCAGTGGAAAGTTCAGGTCAGTTAATAAGAACAGGCTGTTCACTTATTTGTCTTCTTGCACTACATTCAATAACGTTTTCAACCTTTTCAAGAAAGGTATTCTTTTTTTGCTGTATACTGGTATATAAAAAAAAACGTATTAATATGAGATATTTGATTAAAGACATCACTCTCGATTATGATACTCCAAACATATTTAAGTACACAAGCAGAGGACACACAGTTATCCTATGCAATACATCATGATGACATTTCAAATAAGGACTAATATCAACTACACCATCTTTTCTAATATCCAACTTTTTTTTTTAAATAGCAATATCCCAGTGATGGAAACTTTTTTTCAGATCTGATATCAGATATAAGTGGATTTAACGGAGCTTGAGTAAATAGAAGGGAATGTAAAAGTAGTTTTATGCAAGGATCAGGTTACTGACTCAAGACAAAAAAAGTGTTAAGTAGTACTTAAATTCATCCACAGAAAAAGACGAACAAGGCTAATTCGTCAGAAAAGCAGGCAGATGTTTCAAATGTCCAATAAAACAATTTCCCTATTGTGTTCCCAATGTGTTAATAGATAGATTCACGAGTAATCGTATTTTACATTCTTGCATACAATTGCACAACATGATCCCACTGCAGCTGCTCTACTCCGCATCTTCTCACACATTTGCGATCACGGACGAGGTGCGGTGGATAGTCGAGGTAGAGGAATACAGTTGCACGACCTCAGACAGTGTTTTTACAAGAAAGACACCATTTGGAGGACAATTGGTCCTGCCGCTGGAGCTGTGGGTGAGTTTGGTTGGAAGTTCGCCAATGGAAACATTGGCCCGTTAAACGACTAAACATGTCCGGCATGCACAATCCACTCCAGGTTGTTCGACACAACAACGGAAAACAATATACAGTTCAGCACTCATAGTTGTTTATTCTGTTCTCCTATAGGCCCCTGTAACGCTTGTTTTCATTTAGATGTGTAACTGGTTGTCACACAATAGGGCTAATTTGAGATCTGGGCTATCAGAAGATATCGAGGTGCTTTTCAGGAGGGAGTCAATAATACCAATAAGGTTTTAGAAATGTTAGATTTCTGTGAAAATATTAGAAAGAAATTCAAGCATTTACATGTGTACAACACTCACAGATCAATATCAAACAAATTCAAAATAAAAATTAAATATCTTATTCCTTCAGTTTCAACATAAAACTTTGTCTCTTATTTAAAGGAAAACGCCACCGTTTTTCCCACTGAACTATGTTCTTCCCTGATCTTAGACGAGTTGATACATACCTCGCTCGCCTTCGTGCGTGCACTCATTCGCTCTGGCGCGAAGCACTACTTTGCTAGCATGTAGCTTGGCCCAGTATATTCCTTAGGATCCAAACAGGGGTGAAGTTAGAAGCGACCAAGCACTTCCACGTTTTCCCTATTTAAATACGGTTACGTGAGTAGTTACACGACCCAAGTATGGTTACACAAAATGAAACATGGCAATTTTCTAAGTGGATAAAAAGGATAACTATAATGTATGGCGGAATAACACCTGGGAGCACTTCGACGTCGGTGCAGTAATATCATCACTCCTAAAAGATCCTCTCCCCCTCCCCCTCTTACTTCTGTCAATAGAACCATTGTGGCCTGCGCGCCGTCGCCTGCACTACCTGTAGTCGTTGGTGATATAGAAATACTTTATTAATCCCAATTGATCTTGGAATATATCATTTTCAATAAAGATTGAATCAAAGAACAAACCATGTTTAATGTTTATTATTAAACACTATTTTATTAACGATCACACTTCAAGAATCGTAAGAATTTTTTATGGATTACTTTGTAAACCTTGGTTACACCCCGTTTACATGAAGGGAAGACGCAGATATTTCCCTGCGGTTTGGCCTCTCATTTACACAAAAACCCGGTTTTTATCACAGAAAAACGATTATTCCTAAAAACTCCGGCCAAAGCGGAGATTTCTGAAAACGGCGGTTATGTTTTACATTTACATTTACATTTAGGGCATTTGGCAGACGCTTTTATCCAAAGCGACTTACAAAGAGTACATTTGTCATAAAAAGGTACAACATTTAATTTGCAGCTAATGTTTTGCCGTGTCAACTGGGAGAAACAGGGTTTTA
>OMKI01050547.1:0-10033 GCA_900302315.1 Phycis blennoides
GGGGGGGCCCCCCCTGGGGGGCGGGGGGGGGGGGGGGTTGGGGGGGGGGGGGGTGGGGGGGGGGGGGGGGGGGGGGGGGGGTGGGGGTGGGTGGTTGGGGGTGGGGGGGGGGGGGGGGGGGGGGGGGGGGGGGGGGGGGGGGGGGGTTGGGGTTGGGGGGGGGGGGGGGGGGGGGGGGGGGATCACGTACCTCAATGGACGCGGAGACGGGGGCAGGGGGAACAAAGGGGGTCTGTTTTCTGGATCCACGCTGGCTGGGCTGTTGTTCCTGTGCGCTTCTTACGGAGTCTGCTGGGAAGGTTTGGGATGGGTAGGGGCTGCGGGCTGTTGGGTGGGGGTGGGTGGGGGTGCAGCCCTGCGTCAACAATAAAAGCTTGCAAGCCTGAGCCCCCTAGCAGCCAGTTTAGAGCCAGTGCTGCAAGGACAATCCTCTGCCAGCTATGGATAAGCAGAAGATTCCCCCCCCCTCTCCCCCATAGCTGAAACTGCTGCTACTCTCCATCACCACTTGAGAGAACAGAGAGCCCAATCCCACAACATGGCGATGGGCCCTCAGTAAAGGATGGGCATTGCTCCATGAGCTGAGTGGATCATAGCACCGAGGCAGAGGGGAAGTTAACTGCACTCTCATGCACCTCAGCCTGTTCTCATGGCTCCTGGTCTCTTTTGGCACAGTGGTGCATCCCACAAGGCGGCGTTGAACAAATAGACACACAGCGCTTTCTCTGAAGATGGCGGCAGCCCTGCCAAAAAAAACTCCACAATCCCATGGTCCTTGAACCTCCATCATACGCTCGGGGGGGGTCTTCATGGTAGGGTGAGCAGAGGTGCTGGATTATCTTGATCCAGCTCTCCCCAGTCCTCCCCACCCACCTCCTCCCAACACATGACGTGACACTGATTGAATCAACAGGAAGGAGTGGGACACGTTGCTGTCACGCACATGAATAAAGCTGACAGGGATGCACAAAGTGGCTTCGCCATGGTTCAGGGGGCCCCGTGACCCCAAGGTCTTATTTAAGGCCGGGCCGTTCTTAATGCCCCCTGGCTCTCTGTTTGCGAAACCTGCTGGCCCCACCCAGGACCCGGGACCCGGGACCCGGGCTGGGGTTAGCGGCCGTGTTAGCGGGGCTGTAACCTGAAGGGCCCTTAATCCCAGTGGGATGACAGCTTGGCTCTCCATGCTGTCTCTGTGGCGCTGAGACCAATGGGCTTTTCTTCCTCTCTTTCTCACCCTCCCTCCCCCCTCCCTCCCCGTACCACATGTACGCACCCTAAAAAAACAACCACAGGAATCCTGGGAAAAATCCCCCCCCCCCCAGAAAGACAAAGACCTGGGGGACGGTAAACAAGTTGCCTTCATGTCCCTCCGACCATCGGATGCTCAAATACAAATGTGTTCAATTGTCCTGATGCCACGTGTTGTGGAAAAGCATAATCTATACTCTTTAGATAATCTTTGCCTATGCTTATGAAAGATTGAGGTCAAAAAGCCCTTAGAATCATAAAATCGAAGCATTAAAAGCATTTGCTGTTCCTTTCCTGACACAGACCGGCTTATCTCTTGGAGATCACATTAGAGGACCTTCTAATGGACCAATAACTCTAATCACATGTACAATATGGACCTGTGTGCCCACAGACCTGTTGTAGTGAGTATAGGTAATGGAAAACATTTCTTATGTGTTCAAACCATGCGTACCAAACCTGCCAAAACCGGTTTTGTAAAATCAAATGAATGCGATATTTTAAAATGATATTTTTGGGGTATTTTGGACAATAACAAACAACAGAGAGGCGTTGCAGGACTATAACCCAAATTCAGTGTTTCACTGAACACAAATCCATCTGCGCCAAAATTAGCACTGCAATGTATTAATCAACAACTCAAGGACATCAGCCCAGAGATTCTCACATCCCTACGCCAGAACAATTTAAGATCAAACTAGAAGCGGTGGCATAGCAATCAGTGTAATCTCTATGTCTGCCCAGCCCGAGCTTCTCAGAGCCACGGTTCTCTAGTGTCTGAAAGAATGTTATTGTCACTTGGTTAATTCCCTGCTCTGGGTTTGCTGGGCCCAGGCCTCGAGGGGAGGAGGAGGATGGACGAATGGTGACTTCATCTATCAGTGTCTCCCGGATGGCTGGCTGGCCTGATAACCCAATGAAACGCCCTGGAAGCCATCACTGTCTAGCTTTTAGTTGATGTTCTGTTACCATTGAGTCATTGGTCAGAGCTTCAATGAAGGTTTATATTTGAGAAATAAACTAAACATGAGCCGAAGAATTACATTTTCTTGGCCATTTTTCTTGGCCATTTTTACATTTAGATAATAAACATATTTATCTTTGTGTAGGGTTTTGCTTGAATAAATCAGGACAGGGTTGTTTCTGTAACTCTGAAAATGAGAATTCACTATATTTAGATATAGATGGCAATGTGCCAATAGAGGTTAAAGGTGTTCTTCTGCTTTGTGCCAGACCTAAAACGAGGGGCTTCGAGGTTGGCTGGTTAGGGGCCCCTCGGAGCCTGAAGCACAATGACACATGACCGCCTCAGCCTTTGAGCAGAGCCATGGGCCAGGAGAGCTGTGGGCCGCGGGTTACTCTGAGGGGCTAGATACGTGACAGAGAGCACATCCATGCAAATGCTGTGAGAGAATAATAGGACCTTCTGTATCTCTGTCGCTTGCGATGCGTTTCATCGGGGAGTTACTCTGGGTTTGGATGTCAGGTTTTCAATCGTGGTTGACATTTAGAGGTACACCGCAGAGGGCTGGCGACACAGCATGCTGAATACATTCTCTGGTGCTGGTATGTCCACACTTGTTTCAGGATGGTGCTTTTTTTTACTGGATTATTTAAAAACCTAGCCCCAAATTGTACGGACACGCCTGTTTGATAAAGAGGCAAAGCACCCTTGTGTCAGTGTCAGGATCAGTCCTAATTCTCTTGGTTTCACAGCCTCTTTTCGTCCACGACCATTTCACTCTTTGTCTCCCCTGTAATGTTTTTTCATTCCATTCTACGTGTTACATTGGACTCCACTACATGTGTAGTGTTCAGTCTCTGCGGAGAACCAAGACTTTGACGTACACAGTTCTCCTGGCATCAGTTCCACGGGCTCCTTTTCCCCAGCTCGTCGTTTTCCCTCCAATGGGGGTAACTTTATTTTGTCTTGACAAAAAAAAGTTGTCCCCATTCCCAGGCCCATTGTCTTGAAACTTTTTTTTTTTGTTCCAGAATGTTCACTCTGTGACACGGCATTGTCTTAAGATGAAGCATTTCCAAGAAGTTTGCTGTGCTAACTAAGGTGTGTGGTCACCGCTCTTCTGGTGAGTGATGAGGGCGGTAGTACACACCCTATGGTAACTGGAGACTTCCTGTATTGTTTGTAGGCAGTGCTACTCAGCCGCTGGATGGGATGCAGAGTGCACTCTGGTTACCACTTGTTGTTGGATCACTTCCACTCTGTGTGTTGCACTTTAGTTTTTGAATAATTATGGAAGTACAATGTTGTGTGCCCCCGAGAAAGCCTCAGGTGAAGTCATACCAAGTATCATGGCAAACAAATATGCATATTTTATGGATTTGTTTTAATTCATTCGTGTGATTTTGCTTGTTTTTTCTCACACTGGTAGGCTCTTTGATATCGTACATAATCACACAACATGGAGGAGCTAGAAGGAGGCCCGCCTGATGGGATTCTCCACACTCTTCCTCGAGGAAAAAAAAATCCAATTAAGCATTGGGCGCCCCAAGTCGAACTCCCCTGGATTAGCAGATCTCGTACCAAAACCCGTCCTGGGAGACGGCGATAATTCGACCCGCGTAAGCCCAAGTTTGCTGGAGGGCTTTGACTTCAGGGTCTGACTAAACGCAACAGCGTGACACCCTCTCCGTCGTCAGACGTCTGGGTTGGATCAGGCTAGTAAACCTTGTTTCACTTTGATGCTATCAGCCATTAATCAGTCCACACCCTCCCAGCAGTCGAAAGGCATATGATGGGTAGGCCATGAGCTGCAGCCCATCCGTTTGTTTGTTGAGGTTTATAACATAGCAGCTCAGACAAATATTCTGGAGCCGCTGTATTTTCTGGAGATAATGACGGCAAAAACTGAACACAGCGTTTCTTGAAAATATTCTTTTGTCTCTCTGTTCTTTGAAGTCCGTTCAGGAGTAGCAAAGACACGTAAGTATAGTGAGGAGACAGATCTGCTACAGCAGGGTCCCTGCCAGACTTGAATCCCCTCCTCCAATCTGCCCTGCAAGACAACACAGAAACAAGCAGGGGGTGCCTGGCCTTTTGTGAACGTCTTTATGATGCGGGCCGGCTACGTTCCCCTACCAACTTTTACTGACTTTCTTACCCCTCTCACCTCATTATGTGAGTCAAATGAGAGAGCAAATGCATTTAGTGTGGTCATTACTTCTTCCAATACATTTTGCGAGTGAATCACTCTGAAACTGTGCCGACCCCCTGCTGGGCGTGTTAGGGGTGATGTGGTTGTCCTCAGCGCGTACGGACATGGCCGCTATGAGCGGATGAGGGGTCAGGACGGGGTGAGAGAGAGAGGGATGGTACCAGGACATGCTCTCCCCTTCTCCCCAGGATGCAGCCAGTCTGAAATATAGCAGGGCTTCTTTGATGCTGGAGACAATGCACCTGTTGGGGGCCTGGGGCCATGTCCCCCTCCCTTTCCCTCCCTCCCTCCCACCTTGCTGCCCTTTCTCATGTCTCCACGGTGTCATTTGCCTCTGTCTATTATAGCTATATCCTGAAATTTCCCTTGTTGTTGTATTGCTGGCAGTATCCCAGACGATCCACCCTACCTCTTGTTTTGGAAATGAAGTCGAGCACCAGGTGGGCTTGTGGTCCTGTCCAAGTCTCCCCGAGGGATTCTCTTATGTGTGCGTTGTTTGTCTGCGTCTAGTCTCAAACGTAGCCACAGAAAAAAAGACACAGGACACTGTTGGCCGGTCGGTGTCTGCATCACAAAGGTCATCAAGGCTCCTGGTTCCTGTTCCCCTGGTGTTCGGGCTGTGAGTCGCTTCACATTGGGAGTTTTCATCCATGTTATTTTAGTGGCCGTTCTGTCAATGACAGCAGTCCTTGAAGGCCCCTCTGAATGAAAGCCATTCCAAATAGACCGAATGAATGAAGGACGCCTGAATAAAGATCCAGACTTACCTTATTTGCAAATATGATGAAGGTCAATCTTTTTGTCCTCAATTTTCTGTATCCCAGACTCATTGTGTAAAGTCTAACCATAATGTTTTCAGGGAGCCCTTCCTCCGACACCTTGTCATAGCACTTCAATGTGATTGACGTGCCACTATTTCTCATCAGACATGGTATAATAGTCTCAAAGTGTCTCTTTTACATAACATTGGACAATCGCATGCCTGAGCCCTTTTCATTCACTCGGGCCCCAGCAAATTCCACCCAAAGGAACCTCAACAGTTGTGTTTTGTGATGCTAAAATTAGCCACATTGCGGGTTGTGCTTGATATGGTAATATGGGAGGAAAGCGCGGTGTTGGATTGTTGATTCTTCATTTGGCATGGATATTTGATTTGCGATTTGCATTCCGGGGCTCAGACTAGTTTCAAGAGCAGCCCTTCAAGGTTGTTGTATACTGGGAAATAAAATTGGATGTTAGGTGAATATTCCATACCATTCCAATCAACTTCCTTTGAAGTGAAGATCACAACATTTCCCGGTGGGGAAGGAGAATCTTCACCAAAAAATGCAGTTTTAGCCAGTTTGTCCGTTCAACGGAAATACAAGTCTGCTCAAAACGAATCAAAACTTTTCCGAACTTCTAAACCTAGAACGATTTGACAGCGTGCAGAGTGGTTTACACTGTGGCGCCACCAAGCACTCCTGACAATGGGATGTTTTACTGCGAAACTTCACAATTGAGCCCCTGGCTGCGTTGCATATAAGAGTGCTGCTCTAAATCTTTAATGCGGAGTTACGGGGAATAAGGGCCCACGGTGCACCATTCTCTATGTCTGACTGCATAGTGTCTCATTCCCACCTGGCCAGCCTCCAGCTCACACTGCAGCACTTTGCCTCGGAGCGAGTCCCGGAGAGGCCGGGCGTGCAGGACTCCCCTCCCTCGCCCGCCCGCGCGGAACATGGGCTGCTCTGTGGGCTGCAGCGGTCCGCTCCGGATGCCCTGCGCAGGCGACCTTTCACCGCAGCCCTGGAGTCCACCGGGGTTGCGGGGAGCCCGGCCTCGCTTCACTCAGGTGCTGCTGTGTGACAGGGCGGACGTCGTGGACGCCGGTGCCTGTGTGGGGGGGGCGCCGCGCCGGGTGTTTGACCGCCACCCACCGGCATGTGTCATGGCCAAAGTGGTGGTGCTCTGGAGAAACCCTGGCAGGCCCTCAATGGCTCATTCACCGCCCCGAGGGGACAATGCATTTTTTCCATGCCATAAAGCAGACGCGGTATTATAGCGGCACAATGCGGGGGCCCATTGGAAACTGTTTTCCATATGAAAAGCTCATTGGGATCGGGATGCCTGCCACTGTGTGGGGCTTTTTGACTCGCCACTCGGTAACGGGTGTACGCTGGAAGAGGAAAAATGAGCGGGCTATTCCAAACTGGTATTGTGATTACATCACAGACAGGGGAAATGCAATGCAAAGTGCTGATCTTGGCTATTCTTCTGGACCTTTCTACCCCCCCGAAATACTGAATGACTGCGACCGAGAATCCGTCTTGTCAGCACTTGTGCCTGAAACTAATTGGGCAGGAAACTTGAGGGATTGAAGGATTTGCCTTAAAATGCTTTTCCAAAGGTCTTGGTTCTCCGTGTTTGAATTCAGCAAAAAAGAAAGTGTGGAATCAATGAAATTCATCCCCATTGGGTTGAGTTTGAGAGTTTGTGGTTGAGTTTGAAGCTTCCTCCATAGCTGGTGTATTCCTTCAATAGAACCCCAGCCAAGACTTAAGAGTCAGTAAATCAAGAGCTGAGAAATGTTCAAACAACTTGCCTACATAGGATTAACCATTGGGAGTCGGGGGTGGGGGGGGGGGAGAGAAAAGCCCTCTAGTTAAACAAGTAGCTTTCTTTGTTGGACTAGTACCTGTTGTCTTGGGCTTGTTTCCAGATTTCAAATGAAGAGATGAAGAGACTCCCTTTCTACCAGGTTGTCTGGCCTCAGGGCTTCCTGTGTGATGTAGACACACAGTACTGCACCCTCCTCCACGACGCCCCCACTAAAATCAACATCGAGCTCCACCTCCGGTTGGGCCTACCGATGTATTGTCTGTAGGTAGTATTGTAGTATCGTCTGTAGGTAGTATTGTAGTATCGTCTGTAGGCCTCCCGCTGGCTGTAATTGACCACTCAGACCTAAAGCCAGCTGGTGCCCCCTTCCAGCCACAGACTGTTTGGTCTGTGGCTGAGAGTCCGCTCCTTCCCCTGCTTGAGTGGTGACTTCAAGGGTCCGAGACGGACAGACTGGAGACATGGAGCACTTCTAGAGCAGCACCAACACCAACCACTCAGGGGGCTAATCCGCGCTGACAAGAGCTCTCTAAGGTTACTCACTACTCAGACGGCCACCTGGCCTTCAGTCATGTCAAGGCCACACATTGATCATGTCAAGACATGAGAACAGACGAGGGCGGCGCTGAGAGTGTGCAGAAGTCACAGCCACGTTAAGTACATTAACCTGGCCCCCGGTGCCGGAAGAGAGAGACAAGGGCTCCAGAATGGAAGGCACCAGGAGAAGTGAGGGTGCAGCTGGATAATCCAGGCAAGTAAAAAAAAAGTGCACCTGGTTGACATTTCTGCAGCAGCAGCAGCAGCAGATGTATATCTGCTGCTGGTACGGTTAAGATACTTATAATACTTTGAACCATCCTCCTTTCCACAAAGACTTTACACTTAACTCATTGTCTTAGATACTAGATATTTAGACCTATTAGACCGATATTTAGATTTAGATCTTCTGTAAAATTATTTAAAATTTGGTGTATGCTTTAATCAATTTACAAGAGCTCTGAATCTGAGCATATGTTTCCATTAGGAGAGGGAAACCAGCACACTGGAAACACTACAAGTTATAATGATGATTTGTTTATCATCATAATGTACTTTATGTGCCAAGAAGCCAGGTATAGACATCATGCTAGCAATTTTCCTGATTGCAATTTGCAATCTATTCCCTAGATTAATAACAGTGTTGGCATTTTGCATAGCGTTAGGTAATTATTTAATGTGATATCCTTTGAGGCGAAACGCCCCTCCTTACTGGGGCAGGAATGTATTCACGCTGTGGTGGACTACCCTCGCCTCCGACAAACCCACTTCTTTCTTACTACCGGTGGGGGACTATAATACTTTGATTTGATTCTTAACCTCAAACACTGTTTATACTACCGTTTACTCAAATATTATTGTTAAAAAAAATAAACAGGTGCACTTCATTTGAGATAATACAGAACATCATCCTAAATTGTAAACATAGATCTTAAAAGCTATCAAATAATTTATTTATCCAAAAGTCAGTACTGTCCAACATAATCACAGTTCACACATTTTTTCACATTGCAAAGTCTGCTACTGTCACCTTGATGAAGTCTAATGTCATAGCTCTGCTATTCCAAAAGAGGGTGCAGACATTTTTAATCCGGCCCCAATATAGAACACCCTGTTTATGTTGATCTTTCTCTCCATCAGCCATCCATTCAGCCGCTAGTCTGTCAGCTCCACTAATGTATTTGTATGTCGCTAATGTATTCCGTTTAGCTGTGGCGGCGTTTTCAAAGACAATGGCGACACAAGCTAGAGTTTAACCCCATCATTATGCAGATTAGATGAAAAGAACAACCCCATTGTTCACAACTTTACAAATTGCCCCCAACCGCCTCCTGCTTGAATAGGGGAAGAATTAATACATTATATGTGAAATAATGTAGATAATAATCGCATGCTGTACATATGCACATACATGAATGTAGGGTCAGCCATGCCCATGCAGGTTTACGTGTTGTTGATTTCTGGAGGGCTCTGGGGCTAATGGAAGCCACCATCACCAGGAGATGCATTACCCCATGCTGGGAGTGCTGGGAATTGATGTCCTGAAAACATTCTACTCTCAAGCATTTCCAAATTGACAGTGAAAGTGCTAATGGGTAGTTTGATCAATATTGGCACTGCTCCACATTAACACCAAACCTGAAGTGTTGTAGGCTGTGTGACAGACCTTAACGTTGTAGGCTGTGTAGGCTGTGTGACAGACCTGAACGTTGTAGGCTGTGTGACAGACCTGTAACGTTGTAGGCTGTGTAGGCTGTGTGACAGACCTGAACGTTGTAGGCTGTGTAGGCTGTGACAGACCTGAACGTTGTAGGCTGTGTAGGCTGTGACAGACCTGAACGTTGTAGGCTGTGTAGGCTGTGACAGACCTGAACGTTGTAGGCTGTGTGACAGACCTGAACGTTGTAGGCTGTGTGACAGACCTGAACGTTGTAGGCTGTGTAGGCTGTGACAGACCTGAACGTTGTAGGCTGTGTGACAGACCTGAACGTTGTAGGCTGTGTAGGCTGTGACAGACCTGAACGTTGTAGGCTGTGTAGGCTGTGTGACAGACCTTAACGTTGTAGGCTGTGTAGGCTGTGTGACAGACCTGAACGTTGTAGGCTGTGTAGGCTGTGAAAGACCTGAACGTTGTAGGCTGTGTAGGCTGTGACAGACCTGAACGTTGTAGACTGTGTGACAGACCTGAACGTTGTAGGCTGTGTGACAGACCTGAACGTTGTAGGCTGTGTAGGCTGTGACAGACCTGAATGTTGTAGGCTGTGTAGGCTGTGACAGACCTGAACGTTGTAGGCTGTGTAGGCTGTGACAGACCTGAACGCTGTAGGCTGTGTAGGCTGTGACAGACCTGAACGCTGTAGGCTGTGTAGGCTGTGACAGACCTGAACGTTGTTTTTTTGTATGGCATCCGCAGTACAGCGTTTTGTGTCTTTTTCGCAGTTCTTCCCTATTATGCCTGTCCAATGCAGGGT
>OMKI01050552.1:0-15000 GCA_900302315.1 Phycis blennoides
AGCAGAAATAGCTTCCATCCAGCTTCCATGCACACCAAAGGTCTCATTTAGTCTCCCAGCAGCCTATCCCTCCCAGGTCTGGGTAACCCTGGCTGGGTTACTTCTTTAACCTGACTCCATTACTGATCATGGAAGTGTAAACCATCACCACACACACAAACACACACACACACACACACACAGACACACACACACACACACACACACACACACACACACACACACACACACAAAACCCTAATAGCCAACTTTGGTTGAGGTAGAACCTCAACAGGTAGAACCTCTGAGAGGAGATTTAACACGGCGGCCATCGCCTCCGTCATTGATTTACAGCAGCAAGACAACACAACACAACACAAGACAACACAACACAACACAACCCAACACAAGACAACACCACACAACACAAGACAACACAAGACAACACAAGACAACCAACACAAGACAACACAACACAAGACAACACACGACAACACAACACAACACAAGACAACCACACAAGACAACACAACAGAACACAACACAACACAACACACGACAACACAACACACAACAACACAAGACAACACACAACAACACAAGACAACACAAGACAACACAGCCAGGCCTGGCCCAGCCCGCCTAGGCGAGGGGAACCAGTGCTCCAGGAGGTGAAGCCCCCCCCCCCTCCTACCGTACCCCAGAGTGCTGATGAAGCCGTTGGTGGAGCCCTCTGCGTACAGGGAGCAGATGTCACCGATGTGGAGGAAGCTGGACATCTTGTCGGACATGGCTGCTCAGTGGGCCGCGGGCCACCACCTGGACGGAGACACGCTGGAGTCAAACATCTCATCTACTGGTGACTTCAGGTGATCATAACCAGGACTCTGGGTTGAGGGATTTAGGATTTTTGTTTCTGTAAACTACACACAACAAATTGTGTTTCATATGGTTGGTTCAATGCGTCCTTCATGCTGCAAAAATAGAAGGTGATTACATTCCAGGCTTAATGGCTGGCCTCCATGTCAGGATATATTATCGGAGGTATGACCATAGGCGGCCCCTCGAAGCTTCATCAGAAACAGAGAAACACCCCCCTGAGTCCCATCTCAGGGTTGCATAAGAGCAGCGAGCAGGGAAATGTCCTCCCTGATGTCCACGCAGTTGGCCTGCTGACTGAGGGCCAGACAGTTAATGATTGGACGCCAGTCAGTCCCAGAGACCCAGCAGGCCTGCACTTAGATGAACCTGTACGTTAGGTCATTCAATGTAAGGCCGACTTGTTGCATCGGTTGAAACTTGACAACTTAGGGGCAGTAACCTGCTGGCCTGATTCAGCCGATACTCCAAATGTGGTGAGGTCACATTCCTGAGCGTTCATTTAAACGCTTTAGCAGCCTACACATAGTTTTGCATTATCCGTCTGAGAAACATACGACAAAGGCTCAACGTGCGTTAGTTTAGATCTTAATCGCACCAGTTATAAAAGTGAACGGGAGCAGGCAGACGACCGTCCACCAACACAGGACCGCTGGGTGCGTCTCCCGTCCAAAGCGAGCCGGACGATTTCCTCCAGCCGTCCAAAGAGGACTTCTCGTTCCCAAAGGACATGGACATTGGACACAAGTTTCGCGCTCCACTTTACCTTGGCAGTGGTTGACGTTCAGACGCTCGGCATCCAACCCGTCCACTAAGGACGCATGACCCCGGGTCTCCTCCCCTGGTCTCCTCCCCTGGTCTCCTGCCCTGGTCTCCTGCCCCGGGACGCCAGGCTCTGGGTCCAGACGTCACAGTGATCACCTTTCTCGGCGGACGCTGCAGGCTCTGCTCGCTACACCAACGCTGCGCTGCGCTGCTCGGGCGCCAGGCTGTTTGCGGAGACCATACCAGTGAAGACATCTGGGAAATGGTGTTTCCTGGTCCCTCCCATCACTAGGACTACAACTACTCTTGCGTGTGTACAATATGTAGAATCGTTCAAATCAAGATGTAGAGAAGAGATCCGCGTAGTGCAAGCCATTGTCTTATTTCACAAATCTGAATTTGACAGGGCGGATCCCAGTAAATAAAGCCATTATAAATTATATTTCCACTGCCAGACTGTAAGGAGTTAACAGAGGCCAGCTGGTAGACCACGTGACTTTGCGGAAGTAAGGCACTATCAACAAGTGAGTCCAACGCTGCGAAGATGTTGCGTTGGTTCACGTTAACTCTCGTGTTCTTATCCAAGTACACAGCGTCATGCCTTGAGGGGCCAGACCCGGTCCCCCCTGACCTGGTCGTTGGGACGCCGTTGGACTCTGTAGGCTGTGGATGTCAGAGCCTGAAGAGAGAAGCTGCTGGGGGCACCGAGGGGGGCTCGCCAGCTGTTAAATACTCCACAAGTATGAACGAGATGCCCTCAAGCCTTCGGGAAGAGGAGGAGGGCACAAAAAGCCAGGTCGCTTATGCAGTTGAGCTTATTTGAAAGAACTGAGTGATAAATCGTAGAGCAATGGTGCACGTTTTATAGTGTACACGTTTTGGGTGCATTGGGTCTATTTAGGCCTGTATGATCTGATATGGAACCGCACGTATTGAGGTTAATGGGCTCCCTAGATGGTGCTGATACCTGGAGGAGAGTTCTTGATGGGGACCAACGACCCGGCCATCCCCCCGGATGGCGAGGGGCCGCAGCGCCCCGTGTACCTGGACCCCTTCTTCATGGACGCCCAGGAGGTCTCCAACCTCCAGTTCCAGGCCTTCGTCACCTCCACAGGCTACGTCACTGAGGTACCCCACCATGAGGACTGTTGTGCCAAGTGTCGGTGTGAGTGCTGAACTGGTGTTGTGCTGCTGTTGCCCCACTACAGGCGGAGCAGTACGGAGACTCGTTCGTGTTTGAAGGAGTGTTGAGCGAATCGGTCAAAAGTGAAATCACCCAAGTGGTAGGTGTTTCCCCTTAAAGGTACATGTGATATTTAACCAATAATTCACCCCACTGTCTCTGTAATGTAGATTTTGGAGAGTATAATAGATGTGTCGATATTGTTAGACAGTGTATCCCCAACACCCCACAGTGTGTGTGTCTTTGTCCCTGAGAACCCTACTCTGTGTGAGCTGGGAAACACCTCAGTCTGGTAACGTCTCTCATGTCTTTTTTGTTGCTGAAAACCACAGAGGCTCGTAGTGTAGATGTTCTTCTTGAGATCGGTCACACATGAGTTGCGACTGACCCTGGAAATAGCAGGAGTGACCCAGGAAAGAGCAGCCAGCAGAACCAGACAGGGTCTGCTTAACGTCAGCTGTCATTGGCCACATAACAGACCAGGCTGAGCACCGAGCACCATGTTTCTACCAGGACTAATGCAGTACCCATATGCATAGTCGTTATGAAAGTCAGTCAGGTGTTATATCAAAGATTATAAAAGTATGTGAGTAAATCTGAAGGTGTCCAGGCTTTGGTGACTTCTGCACCTGAATCCTGCCCTCCTGGTTGTCAGGTGGCTGCTGCCCCCTGGTGGCTGCCGGTCAAAGGGGCCAACTGGAGGAACCCAGAGGGGCCAGATTCTGAAATCACGGAGAGGTAAACTCCTAAATCTTTTTTTTAAAATATAAAACCAACAATAGGCCATGATTTCTCTTCTGGTTCTTCAGGTCTCTGATGTGGAGCCGGCCGGCCTCACAGCCATCAGCACCGTCATCATCATGGGTGCTGTGATGGTGCTCACAGTTGCTCTACGATGATGTCATTATTTATTTGCAGGCTGAACCATCCTGTTCTCCACGTCTCCTGGAAGGATGCAGTGTCCTACTGTTCCTGGGCCCACAAGAGGCTCCCCACAGAGGCGGAGTGGGAGCACGCCTGCAGGGGCGGCCTGAAGGACAGGTAGGGCCCGGCCGGCACCAGGCAACACTTATCACCATGTGAACGATGGGTGTGGGGTGGATGGTGTTACCGTGTGTGGTGATGACGTTACATTGTGTGGTGATGACGTTACAGTGTGTGGTGATGACGTTAGTGTGTGGTGATGACGTTACAGTGTGGTGATGACGTTACAGTGTGTGGTGATGACGTTACGGTGTGGTGATGATGTTACGGTGTGTGGTGATGGCGTTACGGTGTGTGGTGATGACGTTACGGTGTGTGGTGATGACGTTACAGTGTGTGGTGATGATGTTACAGTGTGTGGTGATGACGTTATGATGTTACAGTGTGTGGTGATGACGTTATGACGTTACAGTGTGTGGTGATGACGTTACAGTGTGTGGTGATGACGTTACGATGTGTGGTGATGACGTTACAGTGTGTGGTGATGACGTTACAGTGTGTGGTGATGACGTTACAGTGTGTGGTGATGACGTTACAGTGTGTGGTGATGACGTTACAGTGTGTGGTGATGACGTTACAGTGTGTGGTGATGACGTTACAGTGTGTGGTGATGACGTTACAGTGTGTGGTGAGGATGTTACAGTGTGGTGATGACGTTACAGTGTGTGGTGATGATGTTACAGTGTGTGGTGATGACGTTACAGTGTGTGGTGATGACGTTACGGTGTGTGGTGATGACGTTACAGTGTGGTGAGGACGTTACGGTGTGTGGTGATGACGTTACAGTGTGTGGTGATGACGTTACGGTGTGTGGTGATGACGTTACGGTGTGTGGTGAAGCTGCCTCTGATCCCTGCAGGTTGTTTCCATGGGGAAACAAGCTGAATCCAAAGGAGCAGCACTACGCAAACCTCTGGCAAGGAGATTTCCCGACGCACAACTCAGCACAGGACGGCTTCGCTCAAACGTCCCCGGTAACGCTGGGAGTTTGGATATCATATGATAATGATAGCTTGGATATCATATGATAATGATAGCTTGGATATCATATGATAATGATGGCTTGGATGATAGTTTGTCGGAGTGACAAGCCAGAGCTTGAATCCTATGATGAAGGCTCTTATGTTGAAGAGGTGACGTTCTCCACCATGCTCCACACTCCCGCAGGTGATGTCGTTTCCTGCCAATGGCTACGGTCTGTACGACATGGTGGGCAACGCCTGGGAGTGGACCTCGGACTGGTGGACGGTGTACCACGCTACAGACAGACAGCAGAACCCGGTAACGTGTGGAGAACCTCTCTCCTGGTGCTGGTGGTGCTGGTGGCCATTGTCAGAGAACCTCATTGATTGACATCTCTTGGTGTCCTGCTTTCAGACAGGACCTTCCTCAGGCACTGAGAGGGTGAAGAAGGGAGGGTCGTATATGTGCCACAAGGTAAGGAAAGTGCGCTATGCGGTTAGCATGAATACATTTTTAAAGCTTCACTAGAGGTGTGCAGTATTCCTTTGGGGCAGGTCACGACTCTGTGAAGGAAACATTACGAGTTGGCTAGCATTAGCAACAGGCCTGCTAGCCTTGTGGAAGACTGTGGTCATGCACAGTGCATCAGTGCACATGCAGAGTGCATGTAGGACGCTGTAGGAAGGCAGAGACATGTAGGACGGCTGGCCTGAGATGGACACCCACTCGTATTGCTCCTTTTTGTCAGATCTTTTGATTTATTGCTGTAAGGATGTAAAGAGAGTTTCAACAAATGACCATAAAAGCTTCTGAGATAAATGAGCTACCCCAGCTTTAATTATAGACATCTTATCTTACTGCACACTGGTTGCCAAGCCGATACTCCTGCCCCTGGCAAGTGGTTGCTATGGGAATGCGTCCGCATGCAGACTCAGCTGTGAGCACAGGGCTCCGTTTGTTTGGTCTGAATGGAGAATGTGAGGCGGGTTCTCCAGCACACTTCATGGTGGGACACTCTGACCCACGCCACACCACCCACAATGCCCTTGTTCAGTACATGCCACACCACCCACAATGCCCTTCTTCAGTACACTGCTCCTCCAACACTCCTTCTGTCATTGGCTCTCCAGATGGCACATGGATCTGGGAGAACAGACTGCAACACAAGTCTGTTCCTATATTTGGAAAATATTGAATGTGTGAATGTACAGGAGGTTTACATGCTTTCTGTACAGTATGTAAACCTGGTTTACATGCTTTATGTACAGTATGTAAACCAGGGTCACACCTGGGAGGTAAGATGGTGTTTGTCTCAGTCCTACTGCTACAGATACCGCTGTGCAGCCAGGAGCCAAAACACGGCAGACAGCTCCGCCTCCAACCTGGGCTTCCGCTGTGTGTCCGCCGAGCCGCGGTGACGCCCGGACCTCACCGACACCAACAACAGATCCTTCAGTAAAGGACCAGATATCCTCCGAGGTCCGGCCTGGCCCAGGGCTGCAGACGTCCAGGGGGCCTCGCTGTGAATGCAGCCATCAGGCAGTGGCCTGGACTGAATGGAGCCATCAGCACCATCATCATCATCATCATCATCATCATCGCTGGGCTGGACTGAATGCAGCCATCATCATCGCTGGGCTGGACTGCTGGGCGGGATGTCTTTTCTGCATGGCCTATATACAGTTTACTAATGCCTGGTCAACATGATGTTCAGAGTTAGTTTCATCAAATAATTGTACTTTTATTTATAGCGATATGAATATCAGCTGTGTAAAACAAAGGTCATATTTTCTAATGAATAAATATACAACATTTTGGATGAGCAACGTTTCATTTTAAACATACCACGACTCTTCTAGGCCGCCTGGCATTGCATGAACCCGGACCAAATCGGTCAGTCCTCCAGAATAACGTTTAGTTTTCCTATGGCCGACGCTAGAGGGCAGCAAACAGCCCTCCATCCAGTGAGATGCGCCAAGCTTTCAGAGGATTGGACGAGTCATGTCTCCGGGAGGTGTACACTACTACAAATAACACGTAATCAGACATGTGCAAAAGAACAAAACGTATTTATTTGAGGATCCGTAGTGTACATTTTGCATGGGGAAATAATAGTAATAATAATAATCTAGGCAAAGGCTATCAAATTTAGTAAGATAAAATGAGGAGACAAAAAGGTTCCTAGAATATAATACAGCAGGGCTAGTTAATAATCATGAACGCTATTCACATACATTCATGTTTTCTATCATTGAACACCACATTTATCAAAAACTAAAATCCCTATTTTCTTGGAATTAATCAAAGGTCAAAATTATAGTTGATACAACATTACTGCACAATCGCTAACATTATTCAGTAGACAGTAGAACAAGTCTAAACCCATCTGTCAGCTTTACCTTGAAGTTAATACAACTCCATTACCCATCAGTCAGTGCACAACTGAACTGTTTGAAACGGAAAATACAAAGAGCCTTTGATCCAAACTCATACTGCGAGAAGACCAACGCCACTGCATTATGAACTCAGAATGAGGCTATGAAGGAGTAGAAGCATCCAGAACAGAGAGCCCAGCGCCCAGCGCTGTGAGACAGCCTGCAGGCTAAGCGTGGCTGTGGTATCGGGCCGTGTTCACTAAGGACTGGGCTGGACCATGCAGGGATGACACTTCAACTGAGTCATGGAGTCAAGAGGGGAAAACTAACTGACTTGGTAGAGACACGGACAGAAAACAGCTACATTGTGCTTTTATAGTGCCATTACAGAACTGAATCCGTGTGATCAATGCATTGTGCTGGGTTCTTACAGTCTTAAATAAAAAAAATCATATCTCATATCTTAATATTAAAAGATTGGTGTAATCCAAGACCACCTAGTAGAGGCCTGCCCCCTATATACTGTATATATTCATATGCTATATATACTTGGGAGTGCCCTGCTTTTACATATGAAAGACCTCTGGGAGGATCATTGTTTCTCCTGCTGTCCTCTTTCCCAGTGGTGTCTTCTCATAAACTACCTTCAAGTCTACAGCATCCTTCCAATGTGGATGAGTAAAACAACATATTCAGTATATTAGATATATTTAGAATTACGTTAAACAAGTGAACGCACTATGCGTTTTTGCAACTATGCAAGTGAAAAAAAACACTTTACAAAATACAATAATTGGTATAGCATTACAGGTTAAACAGACAGAACAATGTGGTGACCTCACTACAGCCATTGTTTAGAATACATTTGAACAATGCCAGGCACAGAGAAAAATCACCTGCCCAGTGGCACCAGTTAGCACGCACGAAGGCGTATGTGGGTAATTAATAGATTGACTGGTAGATTGACCAACATGTGTTTATACCTACCAATGTATTAAGAGCCTTCACTGATCATTTAGTAAATATGGCCTTCAGGGTCCAAAAGAAGAGAAAGAATCCAACGCGATACGCTATACTAGTTTAAGAAAGGAGAAGAAAACATGTCCTCAATCACTCTGCCACGCTTTAGGAAAGCTTCAAATACAAAAGAAAACATTGGTCACTTTAATGCGACTCGCACCATAATCGCAAAAGTGTGTCAGTGGGGGGTCTCCTGGGGCCTCACCACATGTAGTAGCTGCGTGTGGTGTCCACGGGGGAGGGTTTGCCCTCACCGCCCTCCTTCTCCTTCTCGCTGTCCGCCTCCCACAGGTTGATGAGGGGCGGGTACAGCTCGTTCAGCGGGATGGAGGACGTCTTCTGCATGTACTTCTTCAGGGAGTGCTGGTAGTTCTTCCTCTTCCACCGGCGGCCCACGCAGACACCGACCGTGGCCAGACTGACGAAGGCCAGCACGGTCGCCATGACGGCCAAGACGGCGGTGCTGGGGCGCTGGTCCGAGACGTCCAGGGCGAAGGTGGCGCTGCTTGTGGTCACGTTGACGCACGACTTGTGTGTCTGCAGGTGCACATTGGAGACGCTGAGGCACACCTCGTACTCTGTGCCGGGCTGCAGGTGCGTCAGGTTGTACTCGTGGACATCTACGGGCACTCGGGCTGTGTAGGTGATGTGGGGGTTGTCGATCTTCATGGTGGCGGAGGCCCACTTGAGGTTGGAGGCCAGGACGTTGGAGGTGACCTTCCAGGAGACCAGGATGGAGTGGGACTCCGTCTGCTTGACGTAGATCCTCATCACCTGCGCACTGCCCAGCAAGGTTCCGTTCACGCGGATCGCAGCCACCCGCGTGTCCGCCCCCTCCGGGTTCTGGGCCACGCAGGTGTACCGACCCGAGTCCTCCACCCGGACGTGGGACAGATGCAGCGTGCCCTCGCCGCTCAGGTGGTAGCGGTCCGACTCGGTGTCCATGGTGATCTTGGCACCGAGGGGAGTCACCCAGTAGATCTCCGGCTCCGGCTCGGCCACGGCCCGGCAGTCCAGTGCACAGCTCATCCCCAGCTCCAGGTCAAGGTGCGCCGGGAAGGTGTCGGCCGAGATGAGGGGGAGGCACTGCTCGGGGGCGTCCCGCAGCTCCAGCTCGCGGACCCGCTTGCCCCTCCGTTCCGGTGGGGAGTAGCAGAGCATGGCCAGGGGCTCCATGAAGCGCACCGAGGTCCGGTTGGAGCTCATCCACTGAATGACGCAGTCGCAGCGTAGCGGGTTGCTGTGCAGGCTGATCTCTCGCAGGTTGGGCAAGGCCTCGGCGGTGCGCTGGTAGAGGGCGCTGAGCGCGTTGTTGTTGAGCATCAGGCTCTCCAGGGAGGGCATGTCCCTGAAAGCAAGCCCGTGGATGTAAGACAGTTTGGGGTTGTTGGTGGCCTCCAGCTTCGTCAGCTCTGGGAGGTTGTCGAGAGCATAGCGGTCGACAGACACCAACTCCATCATGTTGTTGATGCCCAACTCCTTGAGACGCAGCATGTTTCTGAAGTCCCCTTCCTGCAGTTTGTGCACCGGGTTTTTGTTCAGATCCAGGAACTTCAGATTAGGTACTTTCTGTAGAGCAAGTTGGGGGATTCGGATCAGCTTGTTGTCGTAGAAAGAAATGCTTTCCAGGCTATCTAACCCTACCAAAGCATTCCCCGGAACGTCAGTAAGATCCATACCGGCCAGAACAAGACTCCTCAGACTCCCGAGAGGCTTGAAGTTCATGTCTAGGAGGCCGATCACAGGATTCTCCCCGATCATAAGGATCTCAAGGTTAGGTGTGGCTTCAAACCAGCGACTGTCTATCACCCGCAGCCTGTTAGAGTTCAGATGAAGACGCAGGAGGTTGTTTAGGCCTACGAATGCTCCTGGGGAGATGGAGCTGATCTGGTTGTGGTTGATGTAGAGCTCCTGGAGGTTGGAGAGGTCCCCGAGACAGTGGTCGGGCAGCTGGCTGATGTGGTTCTCCTCCAGGTGGAGGGTGGTGAGCTGGGTCATGCTGGTGAGGCCCACAGCCTCCACGCTGCTGAAGTTGTTCTGGGACAGGTCCAGCTCCGTCAGGTTGTACAGGACCACCAACTCCCCGCTGGTGTGAGAAATGAGGTTGCTCTGCAGCAGCAGCACCTGAGTGTCCACCGAGAGGTTGGTGGGAATGTGCGTGAGTCTTAGGTCATTGCAGTCCACGGTGGATGCCTCCTTGTAGGTGGACTGGGGGGTGAACCAGGGCCGCACTTCACAGACACACAGCCTGGGGCACTCCCTGCCTTGCGCCAGGCAAACAAGGGGCAGGAGAAGGCCTGCAAACAGCCAGGCCAGCGTGGTCTGAGGGAGGGAGGGGATGGCCATGGTGTTGTGCTCTCTCAGCTCAAACTAAGCTCAGAGGAGAGGCAGCGTTTGGGAGGAAGGCTTGAACAGTTGGTGAACCACTGCTCATGAGCATCAGCCTGTACTGCTAAAGCTACTAAGTAGTTTTCCAGCCACAATGAGTTTGAAAGAGAAAGGAAGAGAAGGGAAGCCAATGGTGAGAAACTTTTTCTGGAGCGCTGAGTTGTGTCCTCACTGCTTGGTATTCAGACGATTAAATCTGTGAAGAGACAGAAGAGAGACACCAAGTTAGATGTTTGAATCCTCAGACGTAGCTTCCAAACAATTGGTCGACTGGTACCTCCATCACTAAAGGGAGGAAAAGGTTGGACGGCGAAATCCCAACTATTCTCCGTTTTGGCACCACGGTGGTGGAACGAGCTCCCTGCCAATGTCAGGACTGCGCAGTCACTCCCCATCTTCCGGAAGAGACTCAAGACTCACTTGTTCAGAGTTCACCTGAACCCTGCATAACATCCATCCTCTACCTACCCCCCCCTCCCAAAAAAACACAAAAAAAACCTACCCTCATGCTCTTGTATGTTGTACGTCTTGGCACTTTATAATTGCTCTTTGTACCTTGGCACTTAGCCAGAGATGTTGTATACTAGCAATGGTTAACCTAGCAATTGGAATGCTTGAAACTTGTTCTGGTGACTTTCTTGTCACCAGGTATTAACAGCAATGTGACTTTCCTGTCTTAATTAACAGCAATGAAGTGTAATATGGTCAATTTAGGATGAAATCCGGACGGAGGGGCCGCTGGCAAGTTGCTGCCGCACCTCCACCGTGATTTGTTGTCAGTTGTTTGACTTGTTTGATCTATTTAACTCACTGCTTAGCCTGTCGGGTCTGGCTCTTTGCGACAACATAACAGCAGTTCAACAGTCTGGTTTTATCTCTGTGTGCTCAGCGCTACTGTGTTTACACTTGGTGGCCTGGAGCTAACGTCGCCGGTAAAGAGCTCACCTGTGCGGGACGGTCGGGTCTCCCCTGTGCACTGTGCGGCTGGATATTCTGATCTGGTGTGCCTCGCTAAGCACGCTTCATCGGGGTTGTCTGCTGCTAACCTGCCTGCTTTCCTGGGTACCATGTCGTCCCCATGGATTATAGCCAACACAGGTCCTGCCCCGCCCCAGTGTCTGCCCGCCGGCCAACTAGGAGTGCAGCTTTGTGGCTAAAACCTATTAGGCCTACATTCTACTCCTTCGCCTCTGCCAAACTGGATTTGTGGCCTCCACATCATCACCTGGACCATCAACCTGCTGGACTACACTGATCTTAAACTTTTCTCACCATCATGTGGATTATCAAACTCTTCATCTGGATCGCTCTGTGTATCACCATCACGAGCGCCTCTCTGCGGTTGAAATACTCTGCAATGGAACTGCTGTGTCTCTGGTCCCACTTCAGGACCCCTCCAGCTCCGCTTGCCCATCGTGACATTCTCAAACGACCAAGATATGTGCACCGTGGATCAGGTCAGAACTTTCAATACACACAGCACGACAGCAAGACAAACATTCACACTCTCTGGTTCACTCTGCCCCACCCCCCTCGCACTGCCAACCGTACTGTCAATCACAGTGTGGTTATCCACTCTGCCCATGGCAGCCAATTATGTGCCACTTGACTGTTTAATACTGGCTCTTTTTTGGATCTTATCATGGACAGAAAGCTTCACTTTTTATGCCTCACTGAGACCTGGCAACAGCCAAATGACTTCTCCCAGCTTAATGAAGCTGTCCCACTAGGCTATGCTGCCTACATTAGTGAACCCCGTGCTCCCTGGAGGGGGGGGTGGTCTCACTGTGCTCTATCGTGAAAACGTCAAAGACACCACTGTCACTGTCCCCCATCATTCCTCTTTTGAATGCTTAGTTGTAAAACTCACAGCTCCTGAGCCTATCATTATTCTTACCATCTACAGACCACCAAAACCCTCTGCTGTCTTTCTCACTGAATTTTCATCACTATTAACATCTGTATGTGCCATGTCCCCTACTGTTATCCTGCTGGGTGACTTTCACACCCACATTGATGACCCTTCCAGTGTTATTGCAAATGATTTCAAATGATCACTCCCTGTAACCTCGCTAATGCCAAGTTCCCCATCTCCGACCACAAAGTTGTGCTCTTTGAAGTCTACGGCCCCTTATCCAAAGTGAAAGAGAAACGGACCATCTTCTTCATAAACATTAAACACGTCAACCCCACAGATCTCGCCACCCTCATTAACTCCCACCCCAGCCCACCCCCATCCTCCTCCCCTACTGACTTGGTGAGTCACTACAATGACTGTCTCTCCTCTTCCCTTGACACCCTGGCCCCCCTGAAAATCCCCCCTGAAAATCTCCTTTGCCCACACTGCTCCCTGGTACACCACTGACCTCAGTCAACTTAAAACCACTGGTCGTCGACTTGAGCGGTTGTGCAAAAAGACTCTCAGTGCACACACCCAAATCTCCAACCTTCCCTTCATTTCTAAAACCCTTGAGAGGCTGGTTGCTGCTCAACTTGTCTCACCTTGACTCAAACAACCTCCATGAACCCTTCCAATCTGGTTTCCGCCCTAAACACAGTACTGACACAGCCTTGGTTAAAATCACCAATGACCTCCTCCTACTCTGGATTGACACCATCTCCCACCCACTACTCCTGGAGGGTCTGGCTGACATTGGGGTCACTGGCGTGGTAATTGCTTGGTTCTCATCATACTTCACCGACAGACAACAGTATGTCCAACTGGGGAACCACAAGTCAAGGTGTTCAGCTGTTCCACTGGGATCAGTACTGGGTCCTCTCATGTTCATCATTTACCTCCTTCCTCCGTCACCATGGTGTCCATTTTCATTGCTACGCTGATGATACATAGGTCTACATCTTCAGCAAACTCACTACTGCTCTTCCTCCCTCCTCCCTCACCACCTGCCTCCAGGACATCAGGAGCTGGATGAGCAGGAACTTTCTGAAGCTCAATGGCAGCAAGACTGAGACTGATCATTGGCTCCAAAACCACCTTCTCCAAAGCGCAAAACACCATAGCCACAAACATCATCATCGATGGCTTCCCTGTACCATTTTCCAGCCAAGTCAAGAGCCTCTATGTCATTCTGGATAACACCCTTTCCTTTACACCAAACATCACCCAGACAGCTTTTTTCCACCTTCGCAACATTTCCAGACTCCGTCCATCCCTGTCTCAATCAAGCAATCTCAATGTCCATGCTTTCGTCACATCCCGGATTGACTACTGCAATGCTGTTCTCTCTGGCCTTCCCACCAAACTGCTTCACAGGCTTCTAATCATTCAGAACTCTGCCGCCCGGATCACCACCCGCACCAAATCATCCGACCACATCACTCCCATTCTCATTCAACTACACTGGCTCCCTGTTCAATATCGCATTGACTATGAAAACCTCATGCTCACCTTCAAAGCCATCCACAACTAGCCTCCACCTATTTTCCTGATCTCCTCCAGGACTACACCCCTTCTCATTCCCTGCGTTCATCTTCTGCTGGCCTTCTGCTCACCCCCACATCACGCCTCAGCACCATGGGTGTTAGAGCTTTCAGCTGCACTGCCCCCAGGCTCTGGAACTCCCTGCCCCCACACATTCAACAGTCTGAAACCATAACAGCATTCAAATCCCACCTCAAAACTCACCTGTTCAAACTGGCCTATTCGCTGTAATCTTCAGTATACTGTCCACTGCGCTCATTATCGTAGTATTACTGGTTTATTCTCCCCTCCCACACGTGTCTACCCACCTTATGTCTCGTCTTGTTTTGATCATGCTGGTCATGTGTTTGCCATGACTTGCTGTTTTAACTATTTAACTATATTCTCCTACACTGTAAGCCTCCAAATAAAATGTATTATTATTATTATTATTATTATTATTAAATAGGTAAAAACAAATACATATTTGTTAAAAGCAAACAAAGTAAATGTTTTTCTGCGACAATGAACGATATATTCTTGATTACCTAACAAGCAAGATTAGAAAGAATGTAATAAAATTCACATCATCATTTATGTATGCATGCCATAGAACAGCCTTTTTCATCAAAGATTTATGAAAATCTGCAAAAATAATCCTACCAAAGGATCCGTCAGAGGAACCCTCTGACAGATCCTTACATCAAATAGCGCATATCCTCCGCACTACAACATCAGTATTCATGTTTCTCAGTCCATCCATCACCGTGTGTACGAGACACAGTCGCAGGTTCTGGTCAGTTCTGAACACGCCTCAGCCTGGTGGCCATGAGGTCTCTGCTGCACGGCGCCGGGCTCCTCTGACGTGTTCCTCCGGTCCAGGCCAGGGTCCATTATCTCCCTGCATTGGCTGGGCTGCCGCCCGCCGGGCCCTGGCTCTGCGCCCGTAGCACAACAGGCTCCATGGAGGAGGACGCTGAGCGAGGCCTACGTGCTCCTCATGGCTAACGGCCGGAGGACGCCCTGGCCAGGCCACGCGCAGG
>OMKI01050643.1:0-11147 GCA_900302315.1 Phycis blennoides
GGCCCTTCCCTACTAGAGCATGGAAACCCGACCGAGCTCGGTCACATCAGCGCGATAAATAGAATAGAATAGAATATAAACTTTAATTGCCACACAACAATGTTTATATTTTTTGGCATTGAAGATTTAAAATTTAAAACAGCTCATTATGTAGAGTAGCCAATGGGGTCGGTCGTTTCAGTTGATATAAAGGTTAGTTTTTGTGATTAAAATAAATTTAAAATAGGACGTGAGTGTGTGATGAAATTTGTTTATGTAGCCTATGACAACGCAAATCGTGCATAAATTAGCCTAGTCTATGTGCGCGGCGCAGATGATGGGAGACCTAGCCTAGGTGGCGTCAGGAGTTTATTAACCACGGAAAACGAAGGGACGTCTACTTTGGAAGTATTTCTACTTAGTAGTCAAGGCGGATATGAACCTGTTTATGTCCAATGTAAGGGTTGTGGATATTCATTTTGTTCGATTGAAGGAGAGGATTTCATTGAGTTGGCCCAGAACTTCTTAACGTCGGTGCTACATGGATCAGTGGCAGGCAGCGCAGGACGTAGCCTAGCTGATTGCCTCAAACTTCGATGGATGGATTATGTAGGCTAAAGAGTTCCCATGGAAGTTGCTGTTTGTGTAATAATAGCCAAGTTTTCAAGGAAAAGGGACTTTCATCAATGGTAAGAGTTGATTTTCATATCAATAAGCTGCTTTCGTGTTAACGTTAATTTGACTTCACTGGGGGCACTCGTGTTCATTTGTTTCATTTAGAGACAGAACCAACAGAGCCTCTTGTGTTCATTTTGGGGATTTTTTTCTGTTAGCTTGGGCCTTTTGTGTGGGCCTTTGAATTCATATCAATTGGCTATATGATTGGGCTATGCGCGCCTGTGTTTAAAGCGGCCAGCGACGGGACATAGGACTCGATCGACTACTCACTTTCAAAGCCAAATTTCTTTGAAAATGTTTAGAACCTCAAGAATAGATTTGGTGATTTAAGCTACTCTATTGGGTTTATATATTTGTGAATCTGACTGAAAGTGTCAGTTCCTCACCAGCCACAAACCTCACCGCACTGCTATTATTCACATGTCATCATCTACATCTCCATCAATTTTTTAGGTTTTATAAATAATTAAAAAGTGCTAGTTATACAAATCACCCAACATTTAACAGTGTAGGCTACATGATTAGCATTCAGAAACTCATTAAACTCATTAAAAATATAGGCTACTCCTGTGTGACCTTCACTTCTAAAACAAAGATTAAGTTTAGATTATTTAAATAACGTGGCTTACCCATAAGATTGATCACAAACTTCATTAAATGGTATCCTAGCAACACATGCATGCAAACTTTTGAATAAACAAATTATGAAAAGACGTCTGCAGCGTGTGCTAAATAGGACCAATCTCATGCTGTGCAAGAGAGGTTTACAATAGCAAAAATAGGTTCGCGATGACGGCCGCAATGCTTGTAAAAGATGCTCCGTGCAAAGGGGTTGTGAAGTTGCCAGACACACGGGCTGGCAAGTGCACAGAGTTACTAGCCCGATAGGAAAGTTACTAGACCCGGGCGTGCGGGCGTGTCACCATTTCGCCATTACCCTGCTATTGGAACATGCAAGGCAGCCAGAGCACACGTGACCATGAGATATCCGCGTACGTTCGGGCGGGTTTTTTCCGCCACACATCCCTCGTTCACTCGGCCTGTGCTCCTCTCTCACCTGTCCGTCGGCTCCCCGTCCGTTCACAGCTGCAGTTCACCCCGGGGTGTCGGGGCGTTGTCTTCACCGCGGTGTGATGACCGGGGGCGTAGCGCTGACGTCCGGTGTTGTCGTGTGCTCCGCGTTTCGTAAGCTCATCTCCTTTTACCTTTGGACTACCGTCAACTCCTTTACGTTTCAGTATGGACGGTTAAGGTTTAGAAATGTATCCATCTGCGGAGGAAGAGGCACAAACTCAACTGTCAGCAGCAGGCTCGGCCCCGGTCTCAAGCCTGAGTGACCCCCAGCTCATCCTCCAGAGAGATGACCGATGGCCTCCTGATCATTCTGGATGGCTGTTGTCCATGAATAAAATAAAGTATTTTCATTTAGTTGACTTCCATTGCAATCTCACGTAATTTTGATCTGTCAATTTCCTTCTATTCCTTCGTGCTGATTTAATTGGCAAAGTCTATTTTCCCTCCTGACCATGTAGCCAAGTGGGAAACGCATCTTTAGATCCTGTTGTCCATCCTTTTAAAGTACAACTATTTTAGACCCCCCCCTGCCAGAGGGAAAGGACCGGACCAGCCATCCCATCACCCGTCTGTCTCCACACACCGTACACACACACACACACACACATGTTGACATGGCGTTTGACTGTGTTCATGCGCACACCACTTCCATCTCCCTGGTGATTGAAAGAAATAGCCCACTTCCTGCATTGTCTGTGTGTGCATCTCCTGTGCATGCCTATTTGTGCATGTGTTGTGTGTTTTGTGTTTGTATGTGTGCGTGTGCATGGTGTGAGTGTGTTTACCTGTGTTGTTGCATCTATGTAGTGTATGTGTTGTTTTCCAGTTCTCTATGTGTGTGTGCGTGTGTGTTAAGGGGTGTCAGGTGAAGATAGTCTTCTGAGAACACTAATTGCTTGTCTTGTTCAGCTGGCACTTTGCATCTATTTTTAGTCAATATGTGTGTTTTGGTCTGTGCGTGTACACACACACACACACACACACACACACACCAGACGTATTGAGAATATATCATTTTCCTTTATTCCCTCAGACCTCAAAGGCCAGTTTACAGATCCTTCTTCATTGTCCTACTAAATGTGCTTAAATAAGTCAAAGACTGAGAGACAGCCAAAACAGTGCAGCGGAAATGTCTTTGCCATTTCCTAAGTATGCTGGGAATTCTTCAAATGAATGAAAAACGGTGGTGCTGTGAGCTGGAACATGGCGTCTCATCATCACCCCTACCATCCTCACAATGTGTACCGCCATCACCATCATCATCATCATCATCATCATCATCATCATCACTGGAGGAGTGGAACAAGGACGGAGTGGGAGGATGGCGTCGCTGGTGAAACAACGCTAGCTAGCTTTATTAGCATGGTACTAGAATGACATTTACAAAACAAACAGGGAGAGAAAACACATGCATTGAAGAAGAAACCAAAAGGGGAGCGACCACATCACGCCACCGCTCCACATGACCCCCCGGGGAAGGACTTTAAAACCACACACATCCGTATAAATATACTCTTCCGTTTCCACATTGCATATCTCAAATAAGGAGGGGGAGGGGGCAGTCAACCGCCATTCTGCGAGGCCAGTTTTCCTTGAAATCAACGTGAACAGAAGCTAGGGAGAGGACGAAGCAGGACGACACCATAAAACAAGAGGGGCAAGAGGACCTCCCCCCCTCCTTCATTTATCAGCTTCCAAAGGTTAATGAAATCAACGACTGCGCTACGTCGGTGCGGTCTTGTGCAACAGTGTGTGTGTATGCGTGGGTGTGTGTGTGCGTCCACATTTCTGTAAAAATGATTTCAGTGTGTGCTACTCTTCACCTGAGTTCCACCTCCGGTGGATGTATAAGTCGCTACCTCCAGGGAAAGTATTAATCACCATCTCTTGTATGTCGAGGTTTCATTAAAACTTGTTCAAAACAGGCAGGAACCGGTGAGCAGAGTTGGCCCTCTGTGGCTTCCATACTTCTGTTCCTTGCCCATTGATGAACCTACTATCTACTCTGTGCATCTACTGTCCCTCTAATAACCTAGCATCTCTCTCTCTACACTACGGCCCACGCCATCCAGTTACAACAGCCAGCATTCGTATTCGTATTTGTCTTCTTCTAGGTACAGGTATAGTCCTCGCATTTATAATAATATTTATAGCCGGTGGCTCCATCGCTGGCAGGTACCGGGCGTACACAATTCAAAGGATTTCCTAATATTGCCTAAGGGACGGGGTAGTAGGACCTATGGGGTTGCCACCTTGTGGTGAACATAATCTGGAACATAGTGGACTTAAAACTAACTGAAGTATTTTCATGGGGGGGGGGGTCATGCCGGGGTCATCCCGGGGGTCACAGTGCTCATGCAGACCTGGTAGCGGTGGTAGCTGCTCCTGTTGTAGCCCTTTCACGGCAGAGCAAGAGGAGCGGCGGTGTGTGGCGTCGCTCTGCTCCCTCACGCTCACCAGAATGCCTCAAAGCAGCGGTTCACCTATTCAGCTCTGAGACCCCCCCCCCCCCGGACCCCCACCCTCACCTGTTGAGGCTATTTTCAGACGAGCCAATATATATTTTTTTAGCTCTCCTGCTCTCCTTTTCTTCTCCTCCTCATCGCCATGACTACATCAACACACCTCAGCAGTCTGGTCAACGTCAGGGCGCGCCGAGCGGAGCGGTGCTTTGTCCTCGCCCTGTGGAATCGCGTAGAAAAAGGATTTTGTCGTCGATGCTACGGTCGGTGAAAACAAAATGGTCTTACAAAAACACAAATCAGAAAACCCTAAACATCTGTACAAAGTTCATTTGTTGTTCAAAAAGGATCCCAAGATGAATATTCAACTGCCTCGGGCAAACTTGTGTGTTTGTGCAAGGGTGAGACTGAGTGGTGCTTCATGCTAGCCCTGTTTCAAAGAGAGAAACACATTCCTTTGTTTTCTAGCTAGCTAGCTAAGCTCTGGTAGCTAACACCACGCTAGTGCTGCAAAATTGTCGTCCAGTGTCTCGAGCAGGCAGCCGAGCTAGGGTCGTCACCAGGCTAACGCAGCGGTAATTCTGTCTTCTGCGCTAAAGACGATGCATTCGAACCTCGGCAGCCAACCGGCCTTGCGCACGCGCGCAAAGTGTCGGCAAGAGAGCACACGGACATCTCGCCATTCGTGATGAGCAACAGGAACAGGAAGTGTGTCAGCAGTGGCAGGACTTCACGGCACAGCTAGTTAATAGGCTCTCGCCCTGCCAACCGCCATCCCAGAATAGCAAATGGAGGGAGATAGTTGTGAGTTGGAAGAAGAGGAAAAGAGAGAGAGAGATAGATAGAGGTATTTCATCTGTTTTTCCTGGGGCTTGTGTTCGCTATCTGGCTGTCGCTGCCTCTGTTCACCACGCTAAAGCCGCCATCTTGCTCTCCCCGGTACTGTTCCCAGGGGTTGGACAAGTAGCCGTGGGCATCGATGCCGCAACACTGGCGGCCATCTTGGCTCCGCGTGGACAGGTTGGCCTGACTGAGGGAGCCGGTGCTGTTACACTTCTTCACAGCGGGGAGCGCCAGGGACACCGGGGAGAGCAGCGACGTGAGCGACAGACTGCTCAGCACGTCCGAGAGGTTCTCGCTGTTGAGCGCCTGGCTGCCGGCACCCCCCCGCCCGGACACCGTGCCCACCTCCTCGTCCGAGGGATCCACAGAGTCCTGGCGGGGACCCCCCGGGCTGATGCTGCCCCCGCAGCTGCTCTGGCTCCTCTGGTGCCCCCTGGTGGCCTGGAGGTTCGGCGCAGTGCTCCCCCGCGCTGTGGCTGAGCCACGGGCCCGGGTGGCGGTGTGCGGCGGCGGTGTCTGGGCGTGGAAGAGGGGCTGGCTGGGGGGCAAAGGGCAAAGGAGGGGCCGCGTGAGGCGGTCCCGGCGTCCGGTCGGGGAGACCCCGAAGCTCAGCCCGTCTTCCGCGGTGGCGTGGAGGCTGCCATCGGAGCTGGCTGTGGCCAGCGAGGAGCCGCTGTGGGAGGTGTGCTGAGGAGACGAGGTGGAGGAAGAGGAGGAGGAGATACACGAGAGTCAAAGAAAGAAATGACAGCATCATGAACAGCAGAAAGGCATGATTTCATGTGGATGTCAAGATAAGATCATTCTTTATTGACCTCAGGCTACAAATTTGGTACCATCGACGTTTACCATCAACCGTAACAATTGACAGGAAAGCTGTAGAGCTTAAAATAAAACAAATAGAATCTACCGGAATAAGAGGGAAATTAAACAGAAGCATTAAAACAACACTGGAATTGACAACGCCTCATCTGGTCTCGGTCAACCTTGACACCATGTAGAAAGGACACACTATTGACAGAAATGTTTCCCTCAACCAATGCGGTTAAAGCCCGAGTCAAAACTAAATCTTCCAAAAAGGAGTGGGGAAAGAGGGGGACCGAGCAGAACAAATCAACATGCAGAGATGGAATGAGGAGAATAAAGGGATAAACAGGCTGGATATCTGAGGTGTGGACCACAGCAGCCGGGGCCAATTAGCTCAGCGCTACAGAGCATTAATCTGCCATCTGAGGGACCACACAGGGAGAGAGAGAGAGAGAGAGAGAGAGAGAGAGAGAGAGAGAGAGAGAGAGTGAGAGAATAATAATGAAAACAAAAAAACAGGCTTTGCGCAACGCGTCTCCATGGTAACGTGGGAAAGAAACGACAGAACAAAGGGCTATTTAAGTGCTCTTGTGTTTGCTTCAGGAGTCAACCGGGAGGGTGGCGCAGACAATATGTTGAGAATCTTCCTGCACGCGGTACGAAAGGAGCCGCGCCGCTGCGTTTGTTTGGTTTCCGCTAGCGCGCTCCGAGCCCCGGTGGTGATTCATGAGCAGTGAGTCTGTTACAGGATAACTCACGCTAAGTACAGACAGCTCTATAGGGGTCTGATTACAGAGGGCTTTCACTTCCCCATCAGCTCTGTGCGGAGGAGAGTGTCCGCCGTGACGAGCCGCAGAGAGGAACGAGAGATGAACGAGTTGACTGAGAAATGGCCCAGTGATTGACTGGGCCGCGGGGCTGTCCGGCTCATTTTGAGGTTGAGGCCATGACGGCACGCAATGGGGCCAGACGAAAATACGCTTGAACATATAAAATCCTTCACAAAGTGGACCGGCGTATTTGCCGTAACTTTCCCTGTGGGTATGTGGGTAATGTTCCTTTTTAAAGCGCCATTGCTTGCGTACACATCGGGCTGGGTTTCTATTCATTTCAGTGAACAAACAGTTCCCCTTGGAATCAACTGTTCGTCTCTTTGGCAGGTTGAAGGTCAACGGCTTCTTAAACTCCGTTCCGTCTGGGGGCACCCAAGTATTTTATCATTTCCATGTACCTTATTTTCACTCACTCTTACTCTGATGATGGTGTAGGTGCCTGTTTTAAACATCTGTTTACCTTTTTCAAAATGTACAACTTGTAAAAAAGATGTAATCATGTTTGAGCATATTGACCCCCAGGGCCGGATTGAGCCCCTCCACGGGCAGGGGGCTCCAGTTTGACCCCGTGTTCTGATGTGAAACTTTACTTTACCACAATCCCTCTGACCCACTCGCACATCAGCCAGCGACAGATAACGTACACACACCTCAGGGAACAGGGACAGGAATTATCAAGAGAAATTGAGAATCAACCATCCTTTACTCCTTTGCTCCCTCCTTCCCTCTCTCCCTCCCTCCCTCCCTCCCTCCCTCCCCCCATCCTCCCACCTGGGAGCAGAGGTCCCCGCTGTGGGCTCCCGGGGAGTGGAGGGAGGCCCAGGAGGCAGGGGAGGCCAGCCTGGACGGGTCTCTCCTGCGCGGGTCGGGGTCCGGCGGCGGGCTGCCTGGGGGGGCCGGGTGGAAGAAGTCCACCGGGAGGGGGAAGGAGGGCAAGGCCGAGCCCTCCTCCTGCTCCTCCTGCTCCTCCTGCTCCTCCTTCTCCCCCTGCTCCTCCCTGCCATCTCGGGCACCGCCTGCTGGGACACACATACAGTCAGTCAGAACCGGTTGTGAGTCAGCAGGAGGGCGTCTTCCCTTCGGCTCTCTCGGGTTTCGTGGACTCTCCTTCAGTCGGGGGACAGCCCAGTGGGAGCGAGAGGGAGACAGGTGGCATAGGCCCGCGGGTTCTGAATCCAATGGGAGGTTAGCTGCAAGCTGTACGCCAGTGGGTGGAGCCGCCGTCCCTCCAGCGTCAAGCCTATTAGAATTAAGACGCGGGCGCCGTTCTCTCCGCCATCCTCCGGGGAACTAAAGTCTCAAGTTGGCGAGCGCTCCATCTGGTCCTCGCCGCGGCCGGCTGCTCGGGGACAGAGCGCTGAGCCTGCAGGAACGCGTCGTTCATCAGCGGCGAGCGGGGATCTGTCACCCCCCACCCTCACCCTCGCCGCACGTCGTCTATCCATCATGGACGTAATTGATTAGGAAGTCAATCAGCCTGGAGCCGTCCTCCTCGCCCTGGCGGCGCCCCGGGCGCGCTCAGGCAGTCCGCCCCCCCCCCCTTCCCCCCCGGGCGCTCAAGCGCGATACCATCAAGGTCAAGGCAAAGTCAGGGCGTAATCATCGACCCCACGGCGCTCACACACCCAAGGACGCGATAACGGGGTAACGAGCCGCGGATGTGAGGGGCTTCATTAACGCGGCGGGGACCACGCGGAAATATGCAAACGCAAAGGCAGGATTTGGCCACGGACAAAAAGCCGCTCCCGCCGCGGCTGAATCAAAAGTGAAATACATTCCCGAGGGCCGTTCCACCACAGCGTGCTCGGCGTAAGGCCAACCGTGGGGACACCTCAGAGCCCGGGATGAATCCACGTTCTGCTGTTCAGGTCCTTTCTTATCAGCGCCCAGATTAAAGGAAGGGGAAAAAAAGCGAAGCCTGCGACGGTTCGGGGATTCATTCTCACAGATTGACAAGCCATTCCTTCCACACGGCTTTTTAAAAAAGAATTGATCATTAAAGGGCCCCTTTTTTTAACACCAGGTGTGTTATGGGATGGTCAAAAGGATAGATCCGCCCACCAGCCCACCCGGTGGACCGTACCATCAGCTGGTGGTTGAAATAGGGGCCCTTCCAAGCACCAAAGCACGCGGTCACAGCGCAGAAGCAAAATAATGTGTGACAAGAGCCCCTATGTTTGTGGTCCACGTGGTTTGTTCTGTTAAAGGAGTTGTAAAGCCTGAAAGACATCGTTAGAAGAAGTCTATTGGCGATGTACAATACTGTACAACACTGTACACTATTTTTCCCAAGCTGCTATTTGACCGTTTTGTGTCCTATGTAACTTTGCTGTGTCTTAACTCAATTTCTGCAGACGCTTCTATGCCACACTAAACAGGGGAGTATGTCTTCAAATCACTCAACCATACGTATCATTAGATCATTCCCAACAACTCAAGGGTTCTGTCTCAGAATCACTGCATGTAACATTTTTCGCCACGTTCCTATGGCGATAAATCAGTAATTCAGCAAGAGGACACACATTTTTTGCTGGGCCATCAGCCTGGTGAATCCTGAGGGCCCGGGGGCCAGGGCATGATTCAACAGCTCATTGGTGCCTGCACCATGCATCAATAAAGCCTGGCCCCAGGCAGCGCTTTACTGGGGATCCCTCTGTCTCTCTGAGCGTGGGTGTGCTGGCCCCGTTGAAGCCAGCGTGCGGGGCTGTACCTGAGTGTCCCAGCGAGGCCGGGGTGGAGTGGGACCCCTCGGCCCTCTCCGGGCTGGCGGGGTGAGACCCTCCCTGGGACCCCACCTCCTGCCGCTCCTCTGGGCTGGGACAGGAGCTAGCACGCCTCTGGGACTGGGGGGGGGGGAGTGGGAGACAAGAGGGAGAGGGAGGTGAATTTCAACATGATCGCCTTCATTGATCACAGGGGAAATCAATCTGCCACCACACAACAGAGAACCACACACGGGAAACAGAAAACGCCGTGTAACACGCCGTGCAACACGCCGTGCAACACGCCCTGCGGCGGCGGGCTGTTGGAACGCCAGCACTTAAGAGCGCCAAGGTTTTTGAAAGGCATCCCGGCCCTCTGCGGCATCACTCGCCATCGTTTGCTGTCCTAAAACACATTCAGCAGAGCTGGTTTCTCATTTCTGGCTTTCATCCCCGGCTACTTTGGTCCTGCTGGGCTTGAAACGGACAACCGGTCCCGCCACGACCACCCAGAGGAGGCGGGACCTGATTGGCTGACACTGATGGGCTACCGCACTGCTGAAAGGAATGGGACACGCACACATGCACTCTGTGAAGACCACCAGACAGACTGCAGAGCCTTTACAGGACGGCGGCGTCTTCTGTGTAGTGCATGAGAATGACATCAAAGAACATGTGAACAGAGGTCCGTTCTGAGTTGAATGGACAGATAGAGAGTATCTGGATGAATGCAGCAGGAAACAGGAGCAGTGCATATGTTAAGGAGGGAGTCAGTGAGTGGGAGTGAGAGAGAGAGAGAGAGAGAGAGAGAGAGAGAGAGAGAGAGAGAGAGAGAGAGAGAGAAAACACCACATCCTACAACCTGGAATAACAAAAAAATCAACTACAATCCTACTTGGGAGAAAAAAACAATTTGATTAAAAGTGTGGCTTAATATGTCACTGCATGCCACGTATTAAGATGGACCGAGTCTCTTCCTCATCCTTCTGGCTTAATGGTTGATTCACGAGAGAGAACCGTTGAAGAGTTGAATAAGAGAGGAGGAGTAATGAGGAATCCATCAGCTAAACGTCAGAGCTTCTACTACGGACACAGAGGGCCGTCTGGCGGTAGGGAGGGTACTGTGGTGTTGTAGGGGGTTCGACGCCCAGCTCAGAGGTTCTGGAGTAATCCCCAATGTCCACGGCCTACCCTGTGGACAGCTATGGACCCCCTATCTGCCCTCTAATGACTTGCATGTGAATTCACTCTGTCACCTATGACCTGCATTCACTCTGTCACCTAGGGCAGAGGCTAAATGAATTATAGTAAATGGATACCATGCCGAAAGCCTTTGATGTACAAACCCAAAGGCGTTGTCAAGATAATCATGGCGAATACAATACCGATAAATATCACAATTTGCTGGAATTCAAAACACCTGAGGGTCATTACACTGATGCACACTGAGTATGCTGTTGGACTAAAACTAGTTTTCCTTCCTAGCTGACGTTTAATTTTTTGTTCACATCAAGGGCATGGCTTCTCACCGTGATTCATTTAGACGTTGAAACTGGCTATCACGATAAGTCAATAATGATGAACAAACTCTCTCTCCCACACGCACAAACACTCACATACACACACAAACACCTCCTTTCATGAATAATGCACAGACCCCATGTACACACAGAGACAAAGAAACACCAAGACACACACACATACACACACAAAATACACAGATATATGCAGTTGAGTTAATCCCATTGTGCACATATGCACATTCAGAG